>SZWC01014905.1:24172-31672 GCA_023375785.1 Penium margaritaceum
TGTGATATATTACCGAGGATGTTCATTCCCTCGAGTTAACCAGAACAGTTCTGCTCATCCTGTTCCCCTTTGGTTCCGCGGCTCCGCCGCCGTGTCTTCGCTCTGCTCGCCCCTCGCATTTCCTGTCTTTGTCAACCCATCTCAACGCTTCGCTCCGTCACTCTTGCTCCTTCGCTCAGCTCTCATACCCTGTTGACCATCACTCACCCCACCAGTACTCTCTCTCACATCAATCTGTCTACCTCGGCTACCTCGCGTCCCAGGCCCTATCAGCTCCCGCAACTAACTCCTCGGACCGCTCTCGCCTACGTCACTCTGCTGACATACGCCTGCATATCCCAATGCTTCTGCTTGCTTCTGCTGCCGCTGTTCTCGTGCCTGCATTCTTCTGACACATCGCGCCCCGGTGGAATTTCTACCGGGCACGATGGTTCCCCTCCCCTTGGGCCTCAGGCGCTTTGCGCCCTGGTGGCCAGAGGGCTAACTCACAACCCAACCCGAACCCCTCGGGGGGTCGGGGCAGGGACGACCTTGTCGCACCTGTCTCGTCCTTCCTCGGTGGGAACGGGCCACGCAGCCCATGACTCACCCTCGCGCCCCGAGCGCGACGGCTCCAACAACCCCGATTATGAACCGTGGCCCTCGTGGCCCGACAAAGAAAACAAAAAACAACTCTCAACGACGGATATCTTTGCTCTCGCAACGATGAAGAACGCAGCGAAATGCGACACGTAGTGTGAATCGCACAATTCCATGAATCATTGAATCTTTCAACGCACATTGCACCCGAGGCTTCGGCCGAGGGCATGTCTGCTTGAGCGCCGCCGGAACACCCCCATTGCCCCACTCTCCCCTTTTTCAAGGGGCGTGACTCGCGGGCGGAAGATGGCCACCTCCCATACCGTGCGGCCTTCGGATCTCCGAGGGACACCGTCATGGCCGTGGGAGCCGGCTGGAAGGCAGCGCGAGGCACGGACGGATGCGGCCGGCTTGGACAACGCGACACTAGTCGATGCGCCCTGGCCGTAGCACCCGATACGGACCCGCGAGATACGTCGCACGTTCCGGTGGGCGGAGGCGCTTGCG
Organism: Penium margaritaceum; assembly: GCA_023375785.1. Lineage (NCBI taxonomy): Eukaryota > Viridiplantae > Streptophyta > Zygnematophyceae > Desmidiales > Peniaceae > Penium > Penium margaritaceum. Next base: position 25,259 of record SZWC01014905.1, read on the forward strand.
TCCGCCGTCCCCAGATTTTCCCCCTTTGGCCTCAAGTCAGGCAGGAGAACCTGCTGAATTTAAGCATATTACTAAGAGGAGGACAAGAAACTAACCAGGATTCCCCTAGTAGCAGCGAGCAAAGCGGGAAGAGCCCAACTTGAAAATCTGGGACCTCGTGTCTCCAAATTGTAGTCTATCGAAGCGTTCTCAGCGGCGGACCGGGCCCAAGTTCTCTAGAACAAGACGCCAGAGAGGGTGAGAGCCCCGTCGACCCCGGACCCTGCCGCACCACGAGGCGCTGTCCACGAGTCGGGTTGCTTGGGAATGCAGCCCTAATTGGGTGGTAAATTCCATCTAAGGCTAAATACAGGTGAGAGACCGATAGCGAACAAGTACCACGAGGGAAAGATGAAAAGAACATTGGAAAGAGAGTTAAAAAGTGCTTGAAATTGTTGAGGGGTAAGCGTACGGCGGCAATGGATGCTCCCCGGCCACAAGCGGAACAAGCGACTGGTCCGCAGTCGGTGCGGGACGCAGGCCAGCGCGGGCTCTCGCCGCGGGACAAAGCTTTTGCATGCCGCGGTGGGGGCTGAGGACGAAGCGCGCGCCCTTCTGGGCGGGCCTCGGCACCTGCGCGCTCATGGCGCTGGCGCGATGCTTCTGTACGACCCGTCTTGAAACACGGATCAAGGAGTCTAACATGTGCGCGAGTCGGCGGGCGGCAAACCCGTGGGCGCAAGTAACCTGAGCGGCGGGATCCCCTCCTCGGGGGGGGATGCACCGTCGGCCAACCATGATCTTCTGTGAAAGGTTTGAGTCGGAGCGTGCCTGTTGGGACCCGAAAGATGGTGAACTATGCCTGAGCAGGGCGAAGCCAGAGGAAACTCTGGTGGAGGTGTAACACGATATCTCCTAATTGAGTATGGAAGTTTGTGGAGCGTCCGACGCTCGCACGTGTGAGAGTGCGACTCACGGTGCACTCAACTTTGTGAGGAGAGAGTACGAGACACAGAGTACTCATAATTGCATGTGTGTGAGAGTGTGAGAGCACGGGACACGGTGTGCTCATCTTGTTACTAGGATGCTTTTGCGTGTGTACGACGAGTTGGTTCGTCGAGTGTGGGGCTCTAGGCCCAACGGCTATATATAGCCCATTGTGTTGCTTGGTTCATTAACTTATTCTGAGTTCCAATTGCCTTCCTTTTGGACTTGGTTCCGAGTTCCCAGTTGCCAAAGTGTTGTGAGAGGAGAAGAGCTCTCAAGTTGTGAGAGGAGAATTGGAGAGTTGTGTTGGAGAAGTGGTCGTCTTCCAGAAGTTTTGTGGGGGTAGATCGTCTGGTATGAGAGCAGAAGGCCGTCACCTTCTCGCTGATTGCCCTTTTTGAGGAAGCTGGCGCAGCTACGTCGGAGCGCGAGGTTGGCAGGTGATGCACCGAGCGTGGACGTCGTTGCCCAGGCGTTGGACGCTCTAAGTCTTGGGAGGTTGGAGCCTCGCCAAGGACCAAGGAGGTCACACCGGAACGAGTCTAGCGGTGGTACTCCAACCGAGGCTTTGAGGGCTGGCAGCACTCGTGGGGACCAGGTCTCAATCAATCCACTGCGCATTGATCCTCTGGTTCATGTGAGCAGATCCGAGCAACCGTGTCGCGAGACACCAACTGGTTTGTCTTACCCGAGCGCGGCGCCACGTACAATGGCGGCCGGAAGTGCGGTGCAATTGCGCCGTTTCAATGGAGAGGAGGGCAGGGCGGCCATGAACTGGAAGGAGGAGGCCGATTCAGCACTCACGCTGGTCTTCAACGGCCAAGGAACGGACAACCAGAAGCTGAACTGGTTGAGAATGCATCTCGACGGAGTCTCAGTTGTGTGGTACCGGCAGCTGTTGGAGGATGCGCACTGTGCCGGAGGATGACCTTTGACGGAGGCCGTGTTCTGGACGGCCTTCGAGACGCAATTCAAGACGTGTGCATCTGTGGACGTGGGCAAGACAGTGAGAGGCCTAACCACGCTCAGGAGACGCAGCGGAGAGTCGGCGGATCGTCTTGCCGTCCGGGCAAGAGGATTTTCCCGCCACATCCCCGGCTATGGAGAAGCCGAACAGGTGAAGGACTTCCCAAGGGCATGCGGAGAGCCTTTGACCGGTTGTTTGAAGTGGCTGCATTTGCAAACACTCGCCACAGCTGTATAGGTTGTTAACGACATGGAGGAAGAGGACGCGCCCGGCACGGAAGCAGTTGAGGCAGAGCAGCTTTGCAAGGAGCTTGCAGAGCTACGACAGCAGTTGGCTGCTCGATCGCAACAACCTACCCCAGGGGGCGCCCCCAACACATGAGAGGGCAGCTGATCTGCCACAACTGTGGCCAGGAGGGCCACTTCGCCCGACAGTGTACCAACCGAAGAGTACAGTTTTCACGCACGGCACAACAAGAGGCAGCCGCCACGCCGGTGGTGCCAAATCATGCTGTCCGCGACGTCGTAGACCTTGCTCAAATGGAACAAATCAGGCGCATCGCAGAACTCAACTGGGAGGAGGCAATGTACTGCAAGGATGCCGCCGACCTGATTGAACGAGAGGCCATCTCACAAAGCCACAAAGCCGCAAGGCTTGAGGTGGCAGAAGCACGGGCCAAGCACATCAAGATGGAGAAGCTCTATGGCAGGTGGTCTGCCAAGGCAGCAGAAGCAGAAGATGAGGTGGCACGCGCTGAGCTCATCGAGGCAGACTACGACGCTTACCACCAGGAGCAGTTGGCCAAGGAGAAAGCCATCCTAGCTGCAGCCGAGGCATCACGCGTCGTAGCTGAGTCAGCTGCTAAGGAGAGGCAACGTCAGGAAGCAGAAAAAGCAAAAAGAGAGCTGGAAGAAGCCAAACGAAAACTCGTGGAGGCCTCTGCAAAGGCAGCAGCATTGCGGGAGGCTGCAGCCGAGGCTGCAACAGCTGTTGCCCCAAAAGTAGAAGAAGCCATCACAGTACCCATCATGGCTGAGACCAGCCCATCGCTCCCACGAGCGCTCGGGCCTAATGATCTTCCCTTTACTGTGGAGGAGATCAGGGCACGCCAAACAGGACGACGTGATAACCCAAAGCGAAAAGGGGAGCGGTTGATCTCCTTGTCCGTGGTGGACACCCTGAAGACGACAAACGCAGGGGTGTCAGTCTGGATATACCTCAACAATTGCCCCCGTGCAAAGGAGGATCTGCTATCCCTCCTTACAGATGATGAAACTACCGTCATTCCCGGGCAGAACATCACTAAAGTGGCAGATGACGGGGACAAGCTGCTGGTGGTGCTAGTCACAGTGCAAGTACAAGGGAAGAATGTCAGCAGCATCGCTGACACCGGTGCTGGTACTACAGTGATGAGTGAACCTACAGCAGCTGAATGTGGGCTCATGGAGAAGCTGGAACCTGCGCAGTGCCTTGTGGAGACCTCTAACGGTATCTCACAGCCACTTGGGAAAGCAAAGAAGATCCCAGTGACGGTCGGAATGCTCATACGCGTCGTCGACATTGTGGTGACAAAGGGAGGAGCATTTGGTATGCTCCTCGGCAATGGCTGGCTCTATCCAGCTAAAGCCTGCGTCGACTATGAAGCAGAGAAGCTATACTACCATGACAGGCCGGGAGCGCGGAAGCACGTCACCATCACCTGTGGGCTGGTTTCCAAAGGGAGACGCTCGACACATTTCCTGCAGGAAGTGGATGAGGAGGAAGCACCAGTGGTTGAAACACCGGGAGCAAGGTGGCTGACAAATCTCTACAAGCTGCGTCCATCAGCCATTGCCGTAGCTAAAGAAACAGAGACAATGATAGTGGGTCATCAGCTGATCCACCTCATCAAGGAAGCAGAAGAAGTCCCAGCAAAGAAGGAGGAGTGGGTCACCCTCCTCAACTCATGCGAGGCCAATGTCCTTGGAGAAATGGACAAGGCAGGGGAGGAACTGGAGCAGCGGGGGTCTGCGCTAGGAGGGGAGGAACGCGGCAACAATGAGGTCCCTTCCAGTACCAAGCCCACACCGCTCTTAGCCGGGGGGGTACCGAACTCACTCGGTTGGTGGGTACCAGAGGAACAGGAAGGCACGACGGAGGAACCCATTAGCAAGTGTGTACCACTGGACGAGCGGCTGAGTCCTGAACGACAAAAGGTGCTTCATGATCTGGTGGAAGATTTCCAGGATGCATGGGTGCGTCGTCCCCACGAGGTCGGTGACAGTAGAATCCCTTTCCACATTGACACCGGCAACAGTCGCCCTATCGCACGAAATCCGTATCGTCTTTCCCCGAAGGAAAAGGCGGTGCTGGATAAGGAGATGAGAGAACTCCAATACATGGGAGTAATCCGGGAGAGCAGCAGCGCTTGGGCATTCCCAGTCATCATGGTGCCCAAGAAAGATGGAGGAACAAGGGTGTGTATCGACTACAGGGAGCTGAACAGGGTGACTGAAGCAGATCGCTACCCTCTCCCTCGAATCGACGACATCTTTGACAGATTTGGCAAGGCAACGTTTTTCAGTACGCTGGACGCCAAGGCAGCATATCAAGCCATACGGCTCGACGCAGAGTCAGTCCCAAAGACAGCGTTTGTGACGCACAATGGTCTGTACGAGTTCGTGCGGCTACCCTTCGGTCTTAAGAATGCGCCTGCAGCCTTCCAGAGGCTGATCGATTGCGTCTTCCGAGATGTGAACTTCGCAGTGCCATACCTTGATGACATTGTGGTGTTCTCACCCACATGGGAGGAACACATTGAGCATCTACAGGTGGATTTGGCCAAATTCATCAACTCAGGCTTGGTGCTGAAGCCGAGCAAATGCCTGCTGGGGGCACAGGACGTGGCATACCTGGGCCACATCATCTCAAGCGAAGGGGTCCAGCCAGATCCAAAGAAGGTGGAGGCAATAACACGCATCACACCTCCAAGTACAAGAACGCAGGTGCGCTCGTTCATCGGCATCACCAGTTACTACCGACGCTTTGTGAAGGACTACGCGCGCATTGCAACCCCGCTGACTAACCTCACACAGGAGAAGGTCGAGTTTGTGTGGTGCGACAAGGCACAGAAGGCGTTTGACTTACTCAAGGGGATGCTGACAGCCACTACCCTGATGGCCTTCCCTGACTTTGACCATCCGTTCATACTTCAGACCGATTGGTCGCAGGAAGGGATTGGGGCAATCATGTCCTAGCGTGACGACGACAAGAAGGAGCGGCCGATCGCCTATGCAAGTCGGAAGCTGAGAGGCGCAGAGAAGAACTACTTGGCCGTGGAAGGATAATATTTGGCAGTGGTATGGGCGGTGCAGTTCTATCGCCCATACCTCCATGGACAAACCTTTGAGCTCGTGACGGACCATGAGCCCCTGAAGCATCTTCACAGCATGAGGGATCCGACGTGCAAGCTGGCTCGTTGGGACGTGCTACTTCAGGTGTATGACTTCAAAGTGTACCATCGGAACGGGGTCAAATCTGGGAATGTGGATGGGCTATCGAGGCTGCCACAGGACACAGGAGATCTCCCATTGGCTCTCGAGGGAGAGATCGGGGGCACTGCCGCATTGCCCCTACACATGACCTCCTGGGTGTGTGACCCGCAGCTGAGGGAGGACGAGAAGGATACACTGCCTCTCTACGCAGTGGGGTGAAGAAAAGCTCTGGACGAGCTTAACGTGGAGGGGAGGAGTGTTATAGATGTAACACCATATCTCCTAATTGAGCATGGAAGTTTGTAGAGCATCTGACGCTCGCACGTGTGAGAGTGCAACTCACGGTGCACTCAACTTTGTGAGGAGAGAGTACGAGACACAGAGTACTCATAATTGCGTGTGTGTGAGAGTGTGAGAGCACGGGACACGGTGTGCTCATCTTGTTACTAGGATGCTTTTGCGTGTGTACGACGAGTTGGTTCCTCGAGTGTGGGGCTCTAGGCTCAACGGCTATATATAGCCCATTGTGTTGCTTGGTTCATTAACTTATTCTGAGTTCCAGTTGCCTTCCTTTTGGACTTGGTTCTGAGTTCCCAGTTGCCGAAATGTTGTGAGAGGAGAAGAGCTCTCAAGTTGTGAGAGGAGAATTGGAGAGTTGTGTTGGAGAAGTGGTCGCCTTCCATAAGTTTTCTGGGGGTAGATCGTCTGGTGTTACAGAGGCTCGTAGCGATACTGACGTGCAAATCGTTCGTCAGACATGGGTATAGGGGAGAAAGACTAGTCGAACCATCTAGTAGCTGGTTTCCTCCGAAGTTTCCCTCAGGATAGCTGGAGCTCGGATCAGTTTTGTCAGGTAAAGCGAATGATTAGCGGCCTCGGGGGAGAAGCTCCCTCGACCGATTCTCAAACCTTAAATGGGCAAGACGCCGGGGTTGCTCAAGTGAACCCCGGCACCGAATGGGAGCTCCAAGTGGGCCATTTTTGGTAAGCAGAACTGGCGATGCGGGA
>SZWC01014905.1:36672-49192 GCA_023375785.1 Penium margaritaceum
CGCCTCACTTGCCCCCTACTTGCGCCCTACTTGCGCCCTACTTGCGGCCTACTTGCGCCGTACTTGCGCCCTACTTACGCCCTACTTGCGGCCTACTTGCGCCCTTCTTGCGCCCTACTTACGCCCTACTTGTGCCCTACTTGCGTCCTACTTGCGCCCTACTTGCGCCCTACTCGCGCCTCACTTGCCCCCTACTTGCGCCCTACTTGCGCCCTACTTGCGGCCTACTTGCGCCGTACTTGCGCCCTACTTACGCCCTACTTGCGGCCTACTTGCGCCCTTCTTGCGCCCTACTTACGCCCTACTTGTGCCCTACTTGCGTCCTACTTGCGCCCTACTTGCGCCCTACTCGCGCCTCACTTGCCCCCTACTTGCGCCCTACTTGCGCCCTACTTGCGGCCTACTTGCGCCGTACTTGCGCCCTACTTACGCCCTACTTGCGGCCTACTTGCGCCCTTCTTGCGCCCTACTTACGCCCTACTTGTGCCCTACTTGCGTCCTACTTGCGCCCTACTTGCGCCCTACTCGCGCCTCACTTGCCCCCTACTTGCGCCCTACTTGCGCCCTACTTGCGGCCTACTTGCGCCGTACTTGCGCCCTACTTACGCCCTACTTGCGGCCTACTTGCGCCCTTCTTGCGCCCTACTTACGCCCTACTTGTGCCCTACTTGCGTCCTACTTGCGCCCTACTTGCGCCCTACTCGCGCCTCACTTGCCCCCTACTTGCGCCCTACTTGCGCCCTACTTGCGGCCTACTTGCGCCGTACTTGCGCCCTACTTACGCCCTACTTGCGGCCTACTTGCGCCCTTCTTGCGCCCTACTTACGCCCTACTTGTGCCCTACTTGCGTCCTACTTGCGCCCTACTTGCGCCCTACTCGCGCCTCACTTGCCCCCTACTTGCGCCCTACTTGCGCCCTACTTGCGGCCTACTTGCGCCGTACTTGCGCCCTACTTACGCCCTACTTGCGGCCTACTTGCGCCCTTCTTGCGCCCTACTTACGCCCTACTTGTGCCCTACTTGCGTCCTACTTGCGCCCTACTTGCGCCCTACTCGCGCCTCACTTGCCCCCTACTTGCGCCCTACTTGCGCCCTACTTGCGGCCTACTTGCGCCGTACTTGCGCCCTACTTACGCCCTACTTGCGGCCTACTTGCGCCCTTCTTGCGCCCTACTTACGCCCTACTTGTGCCCTACTTGCGTCCTACTTGCGCCCTACTTGCGCCCTACTCGCGCCTCACTTGCCCCCTACTTGCGCCCTACTTGCGCCCTACTTGCGGCCTACTTGCGCCGTACTTGCGCCCTACTTACGCCCTACTTGCGGCCTACTTGCGCCCTTCTTGCGCCCTACTTACGCCCTACTTGTGCCCTACTTGCGTCCTACTTGCGCCCTACTTGCGCCCTACTCGCGCCTCACTTGCCCCCTACTTGCGCCCTACTTGCGCCCTACTTGCGGCCTACTTGCGCCGTACTTGCGCCCTACTTACGCCCTACTTGCGGCCTACTTGCGCCCTTCTTGCGCCCTACTTACGCCCTACTTGTGCCCTACTTGCGTCCTACTTGCGCCCTACTTGCGCCCTACTCGCGCCTCACTTGCCCCCTACTTGCGCCCTACTTGCGCCCTACTTGCGGCCTACTTGCGCCGTACTTGCGCCCTACTTACGCCCTACTTGCGGCCTACTTGCGCCCTTCTTGCGCCCTACTTACGCCCTACTTGTGCCCTACTTGCGTCCTACTTGCGCCCTACTTGCGCCCTACTCGCGCCTCACTTGCCCCCTACTTGCGCCCTACTTGCGCCCTACTTGCGCCCTACGTGCGCCCAACGTACGCCCTACTTGGGCCCTACTTGCGCCCTACTTGCGCCCTACTTGCGCCCTACTTGCGCCCTACTTGCGCCCTACTTGCGCCCTACTTGCGCCCTACTTGCGCCGTACTTGCACCCTACTTACGCCCTACTTGCGGCCTACTTGTGCCCTACTTCCGCCCTACTTGCGCCCTATTTGCGCCCTATTTGCGCCCTACTTGCGCCCTACTTGCGCCCTACTTGCGCCCTACTAGCGCCTCACTTGCCCCCTACTTGCGCCCTACTTGCGCCCTACTTGCACCCTACTTGCACCTTACTTGTGACCTACTTTCGCCCTACTTGCGCCCTACTTGCACCCTACTTACGCCCTACTTGCGCCCTACTTGCGCCCTACTTGCGCCCTACTTATGCCCTACTTGCGCCCTACTTGCGCCCTACTTGCGCCCTACCTGCGCCCTACTGGCGCCAAACTTGCGCCATACTTGCGCCCCACTTTCGCCCTACTTGCGCCCTACTTGCGCCCAACTTGCGTCCTACTTGCGCCCTACTTGCGCCCTACTTGCACTCTACTTGCGCCCTACTTGCACTCTACTTAAGCCCTACTACACCCTACTTCCGCCCTACTTGCGCCCTACTTGCGCTCTACTTGCGCCGTACTTGCGCCCTACTTGCGACCTACTTGCGCCCTACTTGCGCTCTACTTGCGCCGTACTTGCGCCCTACTTGCGACCTACTTGCGCCCTACTTGCGCTCTACTTGCGCCGTACTTGCGCCCTACTTGCGACCTACTTGCGCCCTACTTGCGCTCTACTTGCGCCGTACTTGCGCCCTACTTGCGACCTACTTGCGCCCTACTTGCGCTCTACTTGCGCCGTACTTGCGCCCTACTTGCGACCTACTTGCGCCCTACTTGCGCTCTACTTGCGCCGTACTTGCGCCCTACTTGCGACCTACTTGCGCCCTACTTGCGCTCTACTTGCGCCGTACTTGCGCCCTACTTGCGACCTACTTGCGCCCTACTTGCGCTCTACTTGCGCCGTACTTGCGCCCTACTTGCGACCTACTTGCGCCCTACTTGCGCTCTACTTGCGCCGTACTTGCGCCCTACTTGCGACCTACTTGCGCCCTACTTGCGCTCTACTTGCGCCGTACTTGCGCCCTACTTGCGACCTACTTGCGCCCTACTTGCGCTCTACTTGCGCCGTACTTGCGCCCTACTTGCGACCTACTTGCGCCCTACTTGCGCTCTACTTGCGCCGTACTTGCGCCCTACTTGCGACCTACTTGCGCCCTACTTGCGCTCTACTTGCGCCGTACTTGCGCCCTACTTGCGACCTACTTGCGCCCTACTTGCGCTCTACTTGCGCCGTACTTGCGCCCTACTTGCGACCTACTTGCGCCCTACTTGCGCTCTACTTGCGCCGTACTTGCGCCCTACTTGCGACCTACTTGCGCCCTACTTGCGCTCTACTTGCGCCGTACTTGCGCCCTACTTGCGACCTACTTGCGCCCTACTTGCGCTCTACTTGCGCCGTACTTGCGCCCTACTTGCGACCTACTTGCGCCCTACTTGCGCTCTACTTGCGCCGTACTTGCGCCCTACTTGCGACCTACTTGCGCCCTACTTGCGCTCTACTTGCGCCCTACTTGCACCCTACTTGCGCCCTACTTGCGCCCTACTTGTGCCCTACTTGCACCCTACTTGTGCCCTACTTGCGCCCTACTTGCGCCCTACTTGCGCCCTACTTGCGCCCTACTTGTGCCCTACTTGTGCCCTACTTGCGCCCTACTTGCGCCCTACTTGCACTCTACTTGCGCCCTACTTGCACTCTACTTGTACCCTACTTACAGGTAACTTGCGGCCTACTTGTGCCCTACTTGCGCCCTACCTGCGCCCTAGTTGCGCCCTACTTGCGCCCTACTTGCACCTTACTTGCGCCCTACTTGCACCCTACTTGCGCCCTACTAGCGCCCAACTTGCGCCCTACTTGCGCCCTACTTGCGCCCTACTTGCGCCCTACTTCGGACCTACTTACGCCCTACTTTCGCCCTACTTGCGCCCTACTTGCACCCTACTTGCGCCCTACTTGCGCCCTACTTGCGCCCTACTTGCGCCCTACTTGCACCCTACTTGCACCCTACTTGCGCCCAACATGCGCCCTACTTGCCCCCTAGTTTGCCCTACTTGCGCCCTACTTCCGCCCTACTTGTGCCCTACTTGCACCCTACTTGCGCAGTACTTCTCCCCTACTTCCACCATGCTGCACGCCCGTGCCGACATCGATCACCGAACTCCCGCTCGAAAATTCCAGCCCACGTGCCCTGGAGCATACGACGTAGCGCCTCCAGGCTTGCGTCTCGGGAGCTTCCGAGACTAAGGGGTGGAAGTATCCGCCGACCCGAAATCGAGAAAACTCATCCATACGCACGTGGCACGCCCGTACCGATTTCAGTCACCCAACTCCCGCTCGAAAATTCCAGCCCACACGCCCTGGAGCATACGACGTAGTGCCTCCGGGCACGCGTGTCGGGAGCCTACGAGACTATGGGGCGGGAATTTCTGCCGCTTACGTCCTTCTTGCACCCTTCTTGCGCCCTTCTTACGCCCTTCTTGCGCCCTACTTGCGCCCTACTTGCGCCCTACTTGCGCCCTACTTGCGCCCTACTTGCGCCCTACTTGCGCCCTACTTGCGCCCTACTTGCGCCCTACTTGCGCCCTACGTGCGCCCTCCTTACGCCCTACTTGCGCCCTACTTGCGCTATACGTGCACCCTTCTTGCGCCCTACTTGCGCCCTACTTACGCCCTACTCACGCCCTACTTGCGCCCTACTTGCGCCCTAGTTGCGCCCTAGTTGTGCCCTACTTGCACCCTACTTGAGCCCTACTTGCGCCCTACTTGCGCCCTATTTACGCCCTACTTGCGCCCTACTTCAGCCCTACTTGTGCCCTACTTGCGCCCTTCTAGCGCCCTACTTGCGCCCTACTTACGCCCTACTCACGCCCTACTTGCGCCCTACTTGCGCCCTAGTTGCGCCCTAGTTGTGCCCTACTTGCACCCTACTTGAGCCCTACTTGCGCCCTACTTGCGCCCTATTTACGCCCTACTTGCGCCCTACTTCAGCCCTACTTGTGCCCTACTTGCGCCCTTCTAGCGCCCTACTTGCGCCCTACTTACGCCCTACTCACGCCCTACTTGCGCCCTACTTGCGCCCTAGTTGCGCCCTAGTTGTGCCCTACTTGCACCCTACTTGAGCCCTACTTGCGCCCTACTTGCGCCCTATTTACGCCCTACTTGCGCCCTACTTCAGCCCTACTTGTGCCCTACTTGCGCCCTTCTAGCGCCCTACTTGCGCCCTACTTACGCCCTACTCACGCCCTACTTGCGCCCTACTTGCGCCCTAGTTGCGCCCTAGTTGTGCCCTACTTGCACCCTACTTGAGCCCTACTTGCGCCCTACTTGCGCCCTATTTACGCCCTACTTGCGCCCTACTTCAGCCCTACTTGTGCCCTACTTGCGCCCTTCTAGCGCCCTACTTGCGCCCTACTTACGCCCTACTCACGCCCTACTTGCGCCCTACTTGCGCCCTAGTTGCGCCCTAGTTGTGCCCTACTTGCACCCTACTTGAGCCCTACTTGCGCCCTACTTGCGCCCTATTTACGCCCTACTTGCGCCCTACTTCAGCCCTACTTGTGCCCTACTTGCGCCCTTCTAGCGCCCTACTTGCGCCCTACTTACGCCCTACTCACGCCCTACTTGCGCCCTACTTGCGCCCTAGTTGCGCCCTAGTTGTGCCCTACTTGCACCCTACTTGAGCCCTACTTGCGCCCTACTTGCGCCCTATTTACGCCCTACTTGCGCCCTACTTCAGCCCTACTTGTGCCCTACTTGCGCCCTTCTAGCGCCCTACTTGCGCCCTACTTACGCCCTACTCACGCCCTACTTGCGCCCTACTTGCGCCCTAGTTGCGCCCTAGTTGTGCCCTACTTGCACCCTACTTGAGCCCTACTTGCGCCCTACTTGCGCCCTATTTACGCCCTACTTGCGCCCTACTTCAGCCCTACTTGTGCCCTACTTGCGCCCTTCTAGCGCCCTACTTGCGCCCTACTTACGCCCTACTCACGCCCTACTTGCGCCCTACTTGCGCCCTAGTTGCGCCCTAGTTGTGCCCTACTTGCACCCTACTTGAGCCCTACTTGCGCCCTACTTGCGCCCTATTTACGCCCTACTTGCGCCCTACTTCAGCCCTACTTGTGCCCTACTTGCGCCCTTCTAGCGCCCTACTTGCGCCCTACTTACGCCCTACTCACGCCCTACTTGCGCCCTACTTGCGCCCTAGTTGCGCCCTAGTTGTGCCCTACTTGCACCCTACTTGAGCCCTACTTGCGCCCTACTTGCGCCCTATTTACGCCCTACTTGCGCCCTACTTCAGCCCTACTTGTGCCCTACTTGCGCCCTTCTAGCGCCCTACTTGCGCCCTACTTACGCCCTACTCACGCCCTACTTGCGCCCTACTTGCGCCCTAGTTGCGCCCTAGTTGTGCCCTACTTGCACCCTACTTGAGCCCTACTTGCGCCCTACTTGCGCCCTATTTACGCCCTACTTGCGCCCTACTTCAGCCCTACTTGTGCCCTACTTGCGCCCTTCTAGCGCCCTACTTGCGCCCTACTTACGCCCTACTCACGCCCTACTTGCGCCCTACTTGCGCCCTAGTTGCGCCCTAGTTGTGCCCTACTTGCACCCTACTTGAGCCCTACTTGCGCCCTACTTGCGCCCTATTTACGCCCTACTTGCGCCCTACTTCAGCCCTACTTGTGCCCTACTTGCGCCCTTCTAGCGCCCTACTTGCGCCCTACTTACGCCCTACTCACGCCCTACTTGCGCCCTACTTGCGCCCTAGTTGCGCCCTAGTTGTGCCCTACTTGCACCCTACTTGAGCCCTACTTGCGCCCTACTTGCGCCCTATTTACGCCCTACTTGCGCCCTACTTCAGCCCTACTTGTGCCCTACTTGCGCCCTTCTAGCGCCCTACTTGCGCCCTACTTACGCCCTACTCACGCCCTACTTGCGCCCTACTTGCGCCCTAGTTGCGCCCTAGTTGTGCCCTACTTGCACCCTACTTGAGCCCTACTTGCGCCCTACTTGCGCCCTATTTACGCCCTACTTGCGCCCTACTTCAGCCCTACTTGTGCCCTACTTGCGCCCTTCTAGCGCCCTACTTGCGCCCTACTTACGCCCTACTCACGCCCTACTTGCGCCCTACTTGCGCCCTAGTTGCGCCCTAGTTGTGCCCTACTTGCACCCTACTTGAGCCCTACTTGCGCCCTACTTGCGCCCTATTTACGCCCTACTTGCGCCCTACTTCAGCCCTACTTGTGCCCTACTTGCGCCCTTCTAGCGCCCTACTTGCGCCCTACTTACGCCCTACTCACGCCCTACTTGCGCCCTACTTGCGCCCTAGTTGCGCCCTAGTTGTGCCCTACTTGCACCCTACTTGAGCCCTACTTGCGCCCTACTTGCGCCCTATTTACGCCCTACTTGCGCCCTACTTCAGCCCTACTTGTGCCCTACTTGCGCCCTTCTAGCGCCCTACTTGCGCCCTACTTACGCCCTACTCACGCCCTACTTGCGCCCTACTTGCGCCCTAGTTGCGCCCTAGTTGTGCCCTACTTGCACCCTACTTGAGCCCTACTTGCGCCCTACTTGCGCCCTATTTACGCCCTACTTGCGCCCTACTTCAGCCCTACTTGTGCCCTACTTGCGCCCTTCTAGCGCCCTACTTGCGCCCTACTTACGCCCTACTCACGCCCTACTTGCGCCCTACTTGCGCCCTAGTTGCGCCCTAGTTGTGCCCTACTTGCACCCTACTTGAGCCCTACTTGCGCCCTACTTGCGCCCTATTTACGCCCTACTTGCGCCCTACTTCAGCCCTACTTGTGCCCTACTTGCGCCCTTCTAGCGCCCTACTTGCGCCCTACTTACGCCCTACTCACGCCCTACTTGCGCCCTACTTGCGCCCTAGTTGCGCCCTAGTTGTGCCCTACTTGCACCCTACTTGAGCCCTACTTGCGCCCTACTTGCGCCCTATTTACGCCCTACTTGCGCCCTACTTCAGCCCTACTTGTGCCCTACTTGCGCCCTTCTAGCGCCCTACTTGCGCCCTACTTACGCCCTACTCACGCCCTACTTGCGCCCTACTTGCGCCCTAGTTGCGCCCTAGTTGTGCCCTACTTGCACCCTACTTGAGCCCTACTTGCGCCCTACTTGCGCCCTATTTACGCCCTACTTGCGCCCTACTTCAGCCCTACTTGTGCCCTACTTGCGCCCTTCTAGCGCCCTACTTGCGCCCTACTTACGCCCTACTCACGCCCTACTTGCGCCCTACTTGCGCCCTAGTTGCGCCCTAGTTGTGCCCTACTTGCACCCTACTTGAGCCCTACTTGCGCCCTACTTGCGCCCTATTTACGCCCTACTTGCGCCCTACTTCAGCCCTACTTGTGCCCTACTTGCGCCCTTCTAGCGCCCTACTTGCGCCCTACTTACGCCCTACTCACGCCCTACTTGCGCCCTACTTGCGCCCTAGTTGCGCCCTAGTTGTGCCCTACTTGCACCCTACTTGAGCCCTACTTGCGCCCTACTTGCGCCCTATTTACGCCCTACTTGCGCCCTACTTCAGCCCTACTTGTGCCCTACTTGCGCCCTTCTAGCGCCCTACTTGCGCCCTACTTACGCCCTACTCACGCCCTACTTGCGCCCTACTTGCGCCCTAGTTGCGCCCTAGTTGTGCCCTACTTGCACCCTACTTGAGCCCTACTTGCGCCCTACTTGCGCCCTATTTACGCCCTACTTGCGCCCTACTTCAGCCCTACTTGTGCCCTACTTGCGCCCTTCTAGCGCCCTACTTGCGCCCTACTTACGCCCTACTCACGCCCTACTTGCGCCCTACTTGCGCCCTACTTGCGCCCTACTTGTACCCTACTTACGCCCTACTTGCGCCCTACTTGCGCCCTACTTGCGCCCTACTTGTGTCCTACTTGCGCTCTACTTGTGCCATACTTGCACCCTACTTGCGCCCAGCTTGCGCCATACTTGTGCCCTACTTACGCCCTACTTGCGCCCTACTTGCGTCCTACTTGTGCCCTACTTGTGCCCTACTTGCGCCCTACTTGCGCCCTACTTGCGCCCTACTTACGCCCTACTTACGTCCTACTTGCGCCCTACTTCCGCCCTGCTTGCGCCCAACTTTCGCCCTTCTTGCACCCTATTTGCGCCGTAGTTGCGTTTTACTTGCGCCCTACTTGCGTCCTACTTGCGCCCTACTTGCGCCCTACTTGCGCCCCACTTGCGCCCCACTTGCGCCCTACTTGCACCCTACTTGTGCCCTACTTGCGCCCTACTTGCGCCCTATTTACGCCCTACTTCCGCGCTACTTGCGCCCTACTTGCGCCCTACTTGCGCCCTACTTGCACCCTACTTACGCCCTAGTTGTGGCCTACTTGTGCCCTACTTGCGCCCTACGTGCGCCCTACTTGCGCCCTACTTGCGCCCTACTTGCGCCCTACTTACGCCCTACTTGCGCCCTACTTGCGCCCTACTTGTGCCCTACTTGCGCCCTAGTTACGCCCTACTTGCGCCCTACTAGCACCCTACTTGCGCCCTACTTGTGCCCTACTTACGCCCTACTTGCACCCTAATTGTGCTCTACTTGCGCCTTACTTTCGCCCTACTTGCGCCCTACTTGCACCCTACTTGCGCCCTACTTGCGCCGTACTTGCGCCCTACTTGCGCCCTACTTGCGCCCTACTTGCGCCCGTCTTCCGCCCGTCTTGCACCCTCTTTGCGCCCTACATTCGCCCTACTTGCGCCCTACCTGCGCCCTACTTGCGCCCTACTTGCGCTCTACTTGCGCCCTACTTACACCCTACTTACGCCCTAGTTGTGGCCTACTTGTGCCCTACTTGCGCCCTACTTGCGCCTTACTTGCGCCCTACTTGCGTCCTACTTACGCCCTACTTGCGCCCTACTTGCGCCTACTTGCACCCTACTTGCGCCCTACTTGCGCCGTACTTACGCCCTACTTGCACCCTAATTGTGCCCTACTTGCACCTTACTTTCGCCCTTCTTGCGCCCTACTTGCACCCTACTTGCACCCTACGTGCGCCCTACTTGCGCCCTACTTGCGCCCTACTCGCGGCCTACTTGCGCCCTACTTGGGCCCTACTTGCGCCCTTCTTGTGCCCTACTTGCACCCTACTTGCGCCCTACTTACGCCCTACTTGCGTCCTACTTCCGCCCTACTTGCGCCCTACTTGCGCCCTACTTGCCCCCTACTTGCGCTCTACTTGCGCCCTACTTGCGCCCTACTTGCGGCCTACTTGCGCCCTACTTGCGCCCTACTTGCGCGCAACTTGCGCCCTACTTGCGCCCTACTTGCGCCCTGCTTGCGCCCTACTTGCGCCCTACTTGCGTCCTAGTTGCGCCCTACTTGCGCCCTACTTGCACCCTACGTGCGCCCTACTTGCGCCCTACTTGCGCCCTACTCGCGGCCTACTTGCGCCCTACTTGGGCCCTACTTGCGCCCTTCTTGTGCCCTACTTGCACCCTACTTGCGCCCTACTTACGCCCTACTTGCGTCCTACTTCCGCCCTACTTGCGCCCTACTTGCGCCCTACTTGCCCCCTACTTGCGCTCTACTTGCGCCCTACTTGCGCCCTACTTGCGGCCTACTTGCGCCCTACTTGCGCCCTACTTGCGCGCAACTTGCGCCCTACTTGCGCCCTACTTGCGCCCTGCTTGCGCCCTACTTGCGCCCTACTTGCGTCCTAGTTGCGCCCTACTTGCGCCCTACTTGCACCCTACGTGCGCCCTACTTGCGCCCTACTTGCGCCCTACTCGCGGCCTACTTGCGCCCTACTTGGGCCCTACTTGCGCCCTTCTTGTGCCCTACTTGCACCCTACTTGCGCCCTACTTACGCCCTACTTGCGTCCTACTTCCGCCCTACTTGCGCCCTACTTGCGCCCTACTTGCCCCCTACTTGCGCTCTACTTGCGCCCTACTTGCGCCCTACTTGCGCCCTAGTTGCGTCTACTTACGCCCTACTTGCGTCCTACTTACGCCCTACTTGCGCCCTACTTGCGCCCTACTTGCGCCCTACTTACGCCATATTTGCGTCGTACTTGCGCCCTACTTGCGCCCTACTTGCGCCCTACTTGGGCCCTACTTGCGCCATACTTGCGCCCTACTTGCGCCCTACTTGCGCCCTACTTGCGGCCTACTTGCGCCCTACTTGGGCCCTACTTGCGCCCTATTTCCGCCCTACATTCGCCCTTCTTGCGCCCTACTTGCGTCCTTCTTGCGCCCTACTTGCGCCCTACTTGCGCCCTACTTGCGCCCTACTTGCACCCTACTTACGCCCTACTTGCAGCCTACTTGTACCCTAATTGCGCCCTACTTGTGCCCTACTTGTACCCTACTTACGCCCTACTTGCGGCCTACTTGTGCCCTACTTGCGCCCTACTTGCGTCCTACTTGCGCCCTACTTGCGCCCTACTTACGCCCTACTTGCGCCCTACTTGCGCCCTACTTGCGCGCTACTAGCGCCCTACTTGCGCCATACTTGCGCCCTACTTGCGCCTTACTTGCGCCCTACTTCCGACCTACTTGCGCCCTACCTTTGCCATACTTGCGCCCTACTTGCACCCTACTTGCGCCCTACTTGCGCCCTACTTGCGCCCTACTTGCGCCCTACTTGCGCCCTACTTGCGCCCTACTTGCGCCCTACTTGCGCCCTACTTGCACCCTACTTGCCCCCTACTTGCGCCCTACTTGCACCCTACTTGCGCCCTACTTGCGCCCTACTTGCGCCCTACTTGCGCCCTACTTGCGCCCTACTTGCGCCCTACTTGCGCCCTACTTGCGCCCTACTTTTGCCCTACTTGCGCCCTACTTCCGCCCTACTTGCGCCCGACTTGCACCCTACTTGCGCAGTACTTCTCCCCTACTTCCACCCCGTGGCGACATCGATCACCCAACTCCCGCTCGAAAATTCCAGCCCACGTGCCCTGGAGCATACGACGTAGCGCCTCCAGGCTTGCGTCTCGGGAGCCTCCGAGACTAAGGGGTGGAAGTATCCGCCGACCCGAAATCGAGAAAACTCATCCATAGGCACGTGACACGCCCGTACTGACATCGGTCACCCAACTCCCGCTTCGAAATTCCAGCCCACGCGCCCTGGAGCATACGACGTAGTGCCTCCGGGCACGCGTCTCGGGAGCCTATGAGACTATGGGGCGGGAATGTCCGCCGCTTGCGTCCTTCTTGCACCCTTCTTGCGCCCTACATATGCCCTACTTGCGCCCTACTTGCGCCATACTTGCGCCATACTTGCGCCCAACTTGCGCCATACTTGCGCCCTACTTACACCCTACCTGCGCCCTACTTGCGCCCTACTTACGCCCTACTTGCACCCTACTTGCGCCCTACTTGCGCCCTACTTGCGCCTTACTTGCGCCCTACTTGCGCCCTACTTGCACCCTATTTGCACCCTACTTACGCCCTACTTGCGCCCTACTTGCGCCCTACTTGTGCCCTACTTGCGCCCTAGTTACGCCCTACTTGCGCCCTACTAGCACCCTACTTGCGCCCTACTTGTGCCCTACTTGCGCCCTACTTGCACCCTAATTGTGCTCTACTTGCGCCTTACTTTTGCCCTACTTGC
>SZWC01014905.1:50872-72295 GCA_023375785.1 Penium margaritaceum
CTACTTGCGCCCTACTTGCGCCCTACTTGCGTCCTACTTGCGCCCTACTTGCGCCCTACTTGCGTCCTACTTGCGCCCTACTTGCGCCCTACTTGCACCCTACTTGCACCCTACTTGCGCCCAACATGCGCCCTACTTGCCCCCTACTTTTGCCCTACTTGCGCCCTACTTCCGCCCTACTTGCGCCCCACTTGCACCCTACTTGCGCAGTACTTCTCCCCTACTTCCACCTCGTGGCGACATCGATCACCCAACTCCCGCTCGAAAATTCCAGCCCACGGCCCTGGAGCATACGACGTAGCGCCTCCAGGCTTGCGTCTCGGGAGCCTCCGAGACTAAGGGGTGGAAGTATCCGCCGACCCGAAATCGAGAAAACTCATTTATAGGCACGTGGCACGCCCATACTGACATCGGTCACCAAACTCCCGCTCGAAAATTCTAGCCCACGCGCCCTGGAGCATACGACGTAGTGCCTCTGGGCACGCGTCTCGGGAGCCTATGAGACTATGGGGCGGGAATTTCCGCCGCTTGCGTCCTTCTTGCACCCTTCTTGCGCCCTACTTACGCCCTACTTGCACCCTACTTGCGCCATACTTGCGCCCTACTTGCGCCATACTTGCGCCCTACTTACACCCTACCTGCGCCCTACTTGCGCCCTACTTACGCCCTACTTGCACCCTACTTGCGCCCTACTTGCGCCCTACTTGCGCCCTACTTGCGCCCTACTTGCGTCCTACTTACGCCCTACGTGCGCCGTACTTGCGCCGTACTTGCGCCGTACTTGCGCCGTACTTGCGCCGTACTTGCGCCGTACTTGCGCCGTACTTGCGCCGTACTTGCGCCGTACTTGCGCCGTACTTGCGCCGTACTTGCGCCGTACTTGCGCCGTACTTGCGCCGTACTTGCGCCGTACTTGCGCCGTACTTGCGCCGTACTTGCGCCGTACTTGCGCCGTACTTGCGCCGTACTTGCGCCGTACTTGCGCCGTACTTGCGCCGTACTTGCGCCGTACTTGCGCCGTACTTGCGCCGTACTTGCGCCGTACTTGCGCCGTACTTGCGCCGTACTTGCGCCGTACTTGCGCCGTACTTGCGCCGTACTTGCGCCGTACTTGCGCCGTACTTGCGCCGTACTTGCGCCGTACTTGCGCCGTACTTGCGCCGTACTTGCGCCGTACTTGCGCCGTACTTGCGCCGTACTTGCGCCGTACTTGCGCCGTACTTGCGCCGTACTTGCGCCGTACTTGCGCCGTACTTGCGCCGTACTTGCGCCGTACTTGCGCCGTACTTGCGCCGTACTTGCGCCGTACTTGCGCCGTACTTGCGCCGTACTTGCGCCGTACTTGCGCCGTACTTGCGCCGTACTTGCGCCGTACTTGCGCCGTACTTGCGCCGTACTTGCGCCGTACTTGCGCCGTACTTGCGCCGTACTTGCGCCGTACTTGCGCCGTACTTGCGCCGTACTTGCGCCGTACTTGCGCCGTACTTGCGCCGTACTTGCGCCGTACTTGCGCCGTACTTGCGCCGTACTTGCGCCGTACTTGCGCCGTACTTGCGCCGTACTTGCGCCGTACTTGCGCCGTACTTGCGCCGTACTTGCGCCGTACTTGCGCCGTACTTGCGCCGTACTTGCGCCGTACTTGCGCCGTACTTGCGCCGTACTTGCGCCGTACTTGCGCCGTACTTGCGCCCTACTTACGCCCCACTTGCGCCCTACTTGCGCCCTACTTGTGCCATACTTGCGCCTTACTTGCGCCATATTTGCGCCCTACTTGCGCCCTACTTGCGCTCTACTTGCGCCCTACTTGCGCCTACTTGCGTCCATCTTGTGCCCTCTTTGCGCCCTACATTCGCCCCACTTGCGCCCTACCTGCGGCCTACTTGCGCCCTACTTACGCCCTACTTGTGCCCAACTTGCGCCCTACTTGCGCCCTACTTGCGCCCTACTTGTGCCCTACTTGCACCCTGCTTACGTCCTACTTGTGGCCTACTTGTGCCCTACTTGCGCACTTGCGCCCTACTTACGCCCTACTTGCGTCCTACTTGCGCCCAATTTACGCCCTACTTGCGCTCTACTAGCGCCCTACTTGCACCCTACTTGTGCCCTACTTGCGCCCTACTTGCACCCTAATTGTGCCCTTCTTGCGCCCTACTTTCCCCCTACTTGCGCCCTACTTGCAACCTACTTGCACCCTACATGTGCCCTACTTGCACCCTACTTACGCCCTACTTGCGCCCTACTTGCGCCGTACTTGCGCCATACTTGCGCACTACTTGCGACCTACTTGCGACCTACTTGCGCCCTACTTGCGCCCTACTTGCGCCCTACTTGGGCCCTACTTGCGCCCTATTTCCGTCCTGCGTTCGTCCTTGTTGCGCCCTAATTGCGTCCTTCTTGCGCCCTACTTGCGCCCTACTTGCGCCCTACTTGCGCCCTACTTGCACCCTACTTACGCCCTACTTGCGGCCTACTTGTGCTCTACTTGCGCCCTACTTGCGCCCTACTTGCGCCCTACTTGCGCCCGTCTTGCGTCCTCTTTGCGCATTACATTCGCCCTACTTGCGCCCTACTTGCACCCTACTTGCACCCTACTTACGCCCTAGTTGTGCCCTACTTGTGCCCTACTTGCGCCCTACTTGCACCCTACTTGCACCCTACTTACGCCCTAGTTGTGCCCTACTTGTGCCCTACTTGCGCCCTACTTGCACCCTACTTGCACCCTACTTACGCCCTAGTTGTGCCCTACTTGTGCCCTACTTGCGCCCTACTTGCACCCTACTTGCACCCTACTTACGCCCTAGTTGTGCCCTACTTGTGCCCTACTTGCGCCCTACTTGCACCCTACTTGCACCCTACTTACGCCCTAGTTGTGCCCTACTTGTGCCCTACTTGCGCCCTACTTGCACCCTACTTGCACCCTACTTACGCCCTAGTTGTGCCCTACTTGTGCCCTACTTGCGCCCTACTTGCACCCTACTTGCACCCTACTTACGCCCTAGTTGTGCCCTACTTGTGCCCTACTTGCGCCCTACTTGCACCCTACTTGCACCCTACTTACGCCCTAGTTGTGCCCTACTTGTGCCCTACTTGCGCCCTACTTGCACCCTACTTGCACCCTACTTACGCCCTAGTTGTGCCCTACTTGTGCCCTACTTGCGCCCTACTTGCACCCTACTTGCACCCTACTTACGCCCTAGTTGTGCCCTACTTGTGCCCTACTTGCGCCCTACTTGCACCCTACTTGCACCCTACTTACGCCCTAGTTGTGCCCTACTTGTGCCCTACTTGCGCCCTACTTGCACCCTACTTGCACCCTACTTACGCCCTAGTTGTGCCCTACTTGTGCCCTACTTGCGCCCTACTTGCACCCTACTTGCACCCTACTTACGCCCTAGTTGTGCCCTACTTGTGCCCTACTTGCGCCCTACTTGCACCCTACTTGCACCCTACTTACGCCCTAGTTGTGCCCTACTTGTGCCCTACTTGCGCCCTACTTGCACCCTACTTGCACCCTACTTACGCCCTAGTTGTGCCCTACTTGTGCCCTACTTGCGCCCTACTTGCACCCTACTTGCACCCTACTTACGCCCTAGTTGTGCCCTACTTGTGCCCTACTTGCGCCCTACTTGCACCCTACTTGCACCCTACTTACGCCCTAGTTGTGCCCTACTTGTGCCCTACTTGCGCCCTACTTGCACCCTACTTGCACCCTACTTACGCCCTAGTTGTGCCCTACTTGTGCCCTACTTGCGCCCTACTTGCACCCTACTTGCACCCTACTTACGCCCTAGTTGTGCCCTACTTGTGCCCTACTTGCGCCCTACTTGCACCCTACTTGCACCCTACTTACGCCCTAGTTGTGCCCTACTTGTGCCCTACTTGCGCCCTACTTGCACCCTACTTGCACCCTACTTACGCCCTAGTTGTGCCCTACTTGTGCCCTACTTGCGCCCTACTTGCACCCTACTTGCACCCTACTTACGCCCTAGTTGTGCCCTACTTGTGCCCTACTTGCGCCCTACTTGCACCCTACTTGCACCCTACTTACGCCCTAGTTGTGCCCTACTTGTGCCCTACTTGCGCCCTACTTGCACCCTACTTGCACCCTACTTACGCCCTAGTTGTGCCCTACTTGTGCCCTACTTGCGCCCTACTTGCACCCTACTTGCACCCTACTTACGCCCTAGTTGTGCCCTACTTGTGCCCTACTTGCGCCCTACTTGCACCCTACTTGCACCCTACTTACGCCCTAGTTGTGCCCTACTTGTGCCCTACTTGCGCCCTACTTGCACCCTACTTGCACCCTACTTACGCCCTAGTTGTGCCCTACTTGTGCCCTACTTGCGCCCTACTTGCACCCTACTTGCACCCTACTTACGCCCTAGTTGTGCCCTACTTGTGCCCTACTTGCGCCCTACTTGCACCCTACTTGCACCCTACTTACGCCCTAGTTGTGCCCTACTTGTGCCCTACTTGCGCCCTACTTGCACCCTACTTGCACCCTACTTACGCCCTAGTTGTGCCCTACTTGTGCCCTACTTGCGCCCTACTTGCACCCTACTTGCACCCTACTTACGCCCTAGTTGTGCCCTACTTGTGCCCTACTTGCGCCCTACTTGCACCCTACTTGCACCCTACTTACGCCCTAGTTGTGCCCTACTTGTGCCCTACTTGCGCCCTACTTGCACCCTACTTGCACCCTACTTACGCCCTAGTTGTGCCCTACTTGTGCCCTACTTGCGCCCTACTTGCACCCTACTTGCACCCTACTTACGCCCTAGTTGTGCCCTACTTGTGCCCTACTTGCGCCCTACTTGCACCCTACTTGCACCCTACTTACGCCCTAGTTGTGCCCTACTTGTGCCCTACTTGCGCCCTACTTGCACCCTACTTGCACCCTACTTACGCCCTAGTTGTGCCCTACTTGTGCCCTACTTGCGCCCTACTTGCACCCTACTTGCACCCTACTTACGCCCTAGTTGTGCCCTACTTGTGCCCTACTTGCGCCCTACTTGCACCCTACTTGCACCCTACTTACGCCCTAGTTGTGCCCTACTTGTGCCCTACTTGCGCCCTACTTGCACCCTACTTGCACCCTACTTACGCCCTAGTTGTGCCCTACTTGTGCCCTACTTGCGCCCTACTTGCACCCTACTTGCACCCTACTTACGCCCTAGTTGTGCCCTACTTGTGCCCTACTTGCGCCCTACTTGCACCCTACTTGCACCCTACTTACGCCCTAGTTGTGCCCTACTTGTGCCCTACTTGCGCCCTACTTGCACCCTACTTGCACCCTACTTACGCCCTAGTTGTGCCCTACTTGTGCCCTACTTGCGCCCTACTTGCACCCTACTTGCACCCTACTTACGCCCTAGTTGTGCCCTACTTGTGCCCTACTTGCGCCCTACTTGCACCCTACTTGCACCCTACTTACGCCCTAGTTGTGCCCTACTTGTGCCCTACTTGCGCCCTACTTGCACCCTACTTGCACCCTACTTACGCCCTAGTTGTGCCCTACTTGTGCCCTACTTGCGCCCTACTTGCACCCTACTTGCACCCTACTTACGCCCTAGTTGTGCCCTACTTGTGCCCTACTTGCGCCCTACTTGCACCCTACTTGCACCCTACTTACGCCCTAGTTGTGCCCTACTTGTGCCCTACTTGCGCCCTACTTGCACCCTACTTGCACCCTACTTACGCCCTAGTTGTGCCCTACTTGTGCCCTACTTGCGCCCTACTTGCACCCTACTTGCACCCTACTTACGCCCTAGTTGTGCCCTACTTGTGCCCTACTTGCGCCCTACTTGCACCCTACTTGCACCCTACTTACGCCCTAGTTGTGCCCTACTTGTGCCCTACTTGCGCCCTACTTGCACCCTACTTGCACCCTACTTACGCCCTAGTTGTGCCCTACTTGTGCCCTACTTGCGCCCTACTTGCACCCTACTTGCACCCTACTTACGCCCTAGTTGTGCCCTACTTGTGCCCTACTTGCGCCCTACTTGCACCCTACTTGCACCCTACTTACGCCCTAGTTGTGCCCTACTTGTGCCCTACTTGCGCCCTACTTGCACCCTACTTGCACCCTACTTACGCCCTAGTTGTGCCCTACTTGTGCCCTACTTGCGCCCTACTTGCACCCTACTTGCACCCTACTTACGCCCTAGTTGTGCCCTACTTGTGCCCTACTTGCGCCCTACTTGCACCCTACTTGCACCCTACTTACGCCCTAGTTGTGCCCTACTTGTGCCCTACTTGCGCCCTACTTGCACCCTACTTGCACCCTACTTACGCCCTAGTTGTGCCCTACTTGTGCCCTACTTGCGCCCTACTTGCACCCTACTTGCACCCTACTTACGCCCTAGTTGTGCCCTACTTGTGCCCTACTTGCGCCCTACTTGCACCCTACTTGCACCCTACTTACGCCCTAGTTGTGCCCTACTTGTGCCCTACTTGCGCCCTACTTGCACCCTACTTGCACCCTACTTACGCCCTAGTTGTGCCCTACTTGTGCCCTACTTGCGCCCTACTTGCACCCTACTTGCACCCTACTTACGCCCTAGTTGTGCCCTACTTGTGCCCTACTTGCGCCCTACTTGCACCCTACTTGCACCCTACTTACGCCCTAGTTGTGCCCTACTTGTGCCCTACTTGCGCCCTACTTGCACCCTACTTGCACCCTACTTACGCCCTAGTTGTGCCCTACTTGTGCCCTACTTGCGCCCTACTTGCACCCTACTTGCACCCTACTTACGCCCTAGTTGTGCCCTACTTGTGCCCTACTTGCGCCCTACTTGCACCCTACTTGCACCCTACTTACGCCCTAGTTGTGCCCTACTTGTGCCCTACTTGCGCCCTACTTGCACCCTACTTGCACCCTACTTACGCCCTAGTTGTGCCCTACTTGTGCCCTACTTGCGCCCTACTTGCACCCTACTTGCACCCTACTTACGCCCTAGTTGTGCCCTACTTGTGCCCTACTTGCGCCCTACTTGCACCCTACTTGCACCCTACTTACGCCCTAGTTGTGCCCTACTTGTGCCCTACTTGCGCCCTACTTGCACCCTACTTGCACCCTACTTACGCCCTAGTTGTGCCCTACTTGTGCCCTACTTGCGCCCTACTTGCGCCCTACTTGCGCCCTACTTGCGCCCTACTTGCGCCCTACTTGCGCCCTACTTGCGCCCTACTTGCGCCCTACTTGCACCCTACTTGTGCCCTACTTGCCCCCTACTTGCACCCTCCTCAACACTGCCCGTGCTGCCCGGTCCCCAAACCATTCCCATGTGCGCACCTCCGTCCTCCCTCCCACACCCCCTCCCCTCCTCCCCGTGTGGAAATACAATGCATCGACGTACCCATTCCGCTCCTTCACGTTGCATCCCCGTGCCCGCTCACGCACGTGTCAGGTTATCGGCCCATCCCTTTCAAAGCGTGGTCTGATCATACCTGGGCTACTACTCCGGATCCCATTCGAACTCCGCAGATAAAGCGCCCATGGGCCAGAATAGTACTGGGATGGGTGACCTCCCGGGAAGTCCTGGTGTCGTACCCATTTTTATCTCCCAAAGGCACACCCGATTCCTCTTCAAGACTAGGGAGCCGAAACCAGTACGCGAATGGCGAACTTGCGCCCTACTTGCACCCTCGTTGTGTCTAGGGTTTAGTTCTGCCCTACTTACTTGTGCCCTGCTTGCGCCCTACTTGTGACCTATCTGTCCTACTTGCGCCCTACTTGTGCCCTACTTGCGCCCTCCTTACGCCCTACTTGCGCCCTACTTGTGCCCTACTTGCGCCCTACTTGCGCCCTACTTGCGCCCTACTTGCACCCTACTTGCGCCCTACTTGCGCCCGACTTGCGCCCTACTTGCGCCCTACTTGCGCCCTACTTGCGCCCTACTTGCGCCCTACTTGCGCCCTACTTGCGCCCTACTTGCGCCCTACTTGCGCCCTACGTGCACCCTACTTGCGCCCTACTTGTGCCTTACTTGCGCCCTACTTGCGCCCTACTTGCCCCCTCCTTGCATCCTACTTGCGCCCTACTTGCGCCCTACTTGCGCGCTACTTGCGCCCTAGTTGCGCCCTACTTGCGCCCTACTTGCACCCTTCTTGCGCCCTAGTTGCGCCCTACTTGCGCCCTACTTGCACCCTTCTTGCGCCCTAGTTGCGCCCTACTTGCGCCCTACTTGCACCCTTCTTGCGCCCTAGTTGCGCCCTACTTGCGCCCTACTTGCACCCTTCTTGCGCCCTAGTTGCGCCCTACTTGCGCCCTACTTGCACCCTTCTTGCGCCCTAGTTGCGCCCTACTTGCGCCCTACTTGCACCCTTCTTGCGCCCTAGTTGCGCCCTACTTGCGCCCTACTTGCACCCTTCTTGCGCCCTAGTTGCGCCCTACTTGCGCCCTACTTGCACCCTTCTTGCGCCCTAGTTGCGCCCTACTTGCGCCCTACTTGCACCCTTCTTGCGCCCTAGTTGCGCCCTACTTGCGCCCTACTTGCACCCTTCTTGCGCCCTAGTTGCGCCCTACTTGCGCCCTACTTGCACCCTTCTTGCGCCCTAGTTGCGCCCTACTTGCGCCCTACTTGCACCCTTCTTGCGCCCTAGTTGCGCCCTACTTGCGCCCTACTTGCACCCTTCTTGCGCCCTAGTTGCGCCCTACTTGCGCCCTACTTGCACCCTTCTTGCGCCCTAGTTGCGCCCTACTTGCGCCCTACTTGCACCCTTCTTGCGCCCTAGTTGCGCCCTACTTGCGCCCTACTTGCACCCTTCTTGCGCCCTAGTTGCGCCCTACTTGCGCCCTACTTGCACCCTTCTTGCGCCCTAGTTGCGCCCTACTTGCGCCCTACTTGCACCCTTCTTGCGCCCTAGTTGCGCCCTACTTGCGCCCTACTTGCACCCTTCTTGCGCCCTAGTTGCGCCCTACTTGCGCCCTACTTGCACCCTTCTTGCGCCCTAGTTGCGCCCTACTTGCGCCCTACTTGCACCCTTCTTGCGCCCTAGTTGCGCCCTACTTGCGCCCTACTTGCACCCTTCTTGCGCCCTAGTTGCGCCCTACTTGCGCCCTACTTGCACCCTTCTTGCGCCCTAGTTGCGCCCTACTTGCGCCCTACTTGCACCCTTCTTGCGCCCTAGTTGCGCCCTACTTGCGCCCTACTTGCACCCTTCTTGCGCCCTAGTTGCGCCCTACTTGCGCCCTACTTGCACCCTTCTTGCGCCCTAGTTGCGCCCTACTTGCGCCCTACTTGCACCCTTCTTGCGCCCTAGTTGCGCCCTACTTGCGCCCTACTTGCACCCTTCTTGCGCCCTAGTTGCGCCCTACTTGCGCCCTACTTGCACCCTTCTTGCGCCCTAGTTGCGCCCTACTTGCGCCCTACTTGCACCCTTCTTGCGCCCTAGTTGCGCCCTACTTGCGCCCTACTTGCACCCTTCTTGCGCCCTAGTTGCGCCCTACTTGCGCCCTACTTGCACCCTTCTTGCGCCCTAGTTGCGCCCTACTTGCGCCCTACTTGCACCCTTCTTGCGCCCTAGTTGCGCCCTACTTGCGCCCTACTTGCACCCTTCTTGCGCCCTAGTTGCGCCCTACTTGCGCCCTACTTGCACCCTTCTTGCGCCCTAGTTGCGCCCTACTTGCGCCCTACTTGCACCCTTCTTGCGCCCTAGTTGCGCCCTACTTGCGCCCTACTTGCACCCTTCTTGCGCCCTAGTTGCGCCCTACTTGCGCCCTACTTGCACCCTTCTTGCGCCCTAGTTGCGCCCTACTTGCGCCCTACTTGCACCCTTCTTGCGCCCTAGTTGCGCCCTACTTGCGCCCTACTTGCACCCTTCTTGCGCCCTAGTTGCGCCCTACTTGCGCCCTACTTGCACCCTTCTTGCGCCCTAGTTGCGCCCTACTTGCGCCCTACTTGCACCCTTCTTGCGCCCTAGTTGCGCCCTACTTGCGCCCTACTTGCACCCTTCTTGCGCCCTAGTTGCGCCCTACTTGCGCCCTACTTGCACCCTTCTTGCGCCCTAGTTGCGCCCTACTTGCGCCCTACTTGCACCCTTCTTGCGCCCTAGTTGCGCCCTACTTGCGCCCTACTTGCACCCTTCTTGCGCCCTAGTTGCGCCCTACTTGCGCCCTACTTGCACCCTTCTTGCGCCCTAGTTGCGCCCTACTTGCGCCCTACTTGCACCCTACTTGCGCCCTACTTGCGCCCTACTTGCGCCCTACTTGCGCCCTACTTGCTCCCTACTTGCGCCTTACTTGTGCCCTACTTGCGTCGTACTTGCACCCTACTTACGCCCTACTTGCGGCCTACTTGTGCCCTACTTGCGCCCTACTTGCGCCCTATTTGCGCCCTACTTGCGCCCTACTTGCGCCCTACTTGCGCCCTACTTGCGCCCTACTAGCGCCTCACTTGCCCCCTACTTCCGCCCTACTTGCGCCCTACTTGCACCCTACTTGCACCTTACTTGTGACCTACTTTCGCCCTACTTGCGCCCTACTTGCACCCTACTTACGCCCTACTTGCGACCTATTTTCCCCCTACTTGCACCCTACTTACGCCCTACTTGCGCCCTAGTTGCACCCTACTTGCGCCCTACTTGCGCCCTACTCGCGCCAAACTTGCGCCATACTGGCGCCCCACTTTCGCCCTACTTGCGCCCTATTTGCGCCCAACTTGCGCCTTTCTTGCGCCCTACTTGCGCCCTACTTTCACCCTACTTGCGCCCTACTTGCGCTCTACTTGCGCCCTACTTGCGCCCTACTTGCGTCCTACTTGCGCCCTCCTTGCGCCCTCCTTGCGCCCTACTTGCGCCCTAGTTGCGCCCTCCTTGCACCCCACTTGCGCCCTACTTGCGCCGTACTTGCGCCCTACTCGCGCCCTAGTTGCGCCCTACTTGCGCCCTACTCGCGCCCTAGTTGCGCCCTACTTGCGCCCTACTCGCGCCCTAGTTGCGCCCTACTTGCGCCCTACTCGCGCCCTAGTTGCGCCCTACTTGCGCCCTACTCGCGCCCTAGTTGCGCCCTACTTGCGCCCTACTCGCGCCCTAGTTGCGCCCTACTTGCGCCCTACTCGCGCCCTAGTTGCGCCCTACTTGCGCCCTACTCGCGCCCTAGTTGCGCCCTACTTGCGCCCTACTCGCGCCCTAGTTGCGCCCTACTTGCGCCCTACTCGCGCCCTAGTTGCGCCCTACTTGCGCCCTACTCGCGCCCTAGTTGCGCCCTACTTGCGCCCTACTCGCGCCCTAGTTGCGCCCTACTTGCGCCCTACTCGCGCCCTAGTTGCGCCCTACTTGCGCCCTACTCGCGCCCTAGTTGCGCCCTACTTGCGCCCTACTCGCGCCCTAGTTGCGCCCTACTTGCGCCCTACTCGCGCCCTAGTTGCGCCCTACTTGCGCCCTACTCGCGCCCTAGTTGCGCCCTACTTGCGCCCTACTCGCGCCCTAGTTGCGCCCTACTTGCGCCCTACTCGCGCCCTAGTTGCGCCCTACTTGCGCCCTACTCGCGCCCTAGTTGCGCCCTACTTGCGCCCTACTCGCGCCCTAGTTGCGCCCTACTTGCGCCCTACTCGCGCCCTAGTTGCGCCCTACTTGCGCCCTACTCGCGCCCTAGTTGCGCCCTACTTGCGCCCTACTCGCGCCCTAGTTGCGCCCTACTTGCGCCCTACTCGCGCCCTAGTTGCGCCCTACTTGCGCCCTACTCGCGCCCTAGTTGCGCCCTACTTGCGCCCTACTCGCGCCCTAGTTGCGCCCTACTTGCGCCCTACTCGCGCCCTAGTTGCGCCCTACTTGCGCCCTACTCGCGCCCTAGTTGCGCCCTACTTGCGCCCTACTCGCGCCCTAGTTGCGCCCTACTTGCGCCCTACTCGCGCCCTAGTTGCGCCCTACTTGCGCCCTACTCGCGCCCTAGTTGCGCCCTACTTGCGCCCTACTCGCGCCCTAGTTGCGCCCTACTTGCGCCCTACTCGCGCCCTAGTTGCGCCCTACTTGCGCCCTACTCGCGCCCTAGTTGCGCCCTACTTGCGCCCTACTCGCGCCCTAGTTGCGCCCTACTTGCGCCCTACTCGCGCCCTAGTTGCGCCCTACTTGCGCCCTACTCGCGCCCTAGTTGCGCCCTACTTGCGCCCTACTCGCGCCCTAGTTGCGCCCTACTTGCGCCCTACTCGCGCCCTAGTTGCGCCCTACTTGCGCCCTACTCGCGCCCTAGTTGCGCCCTACTTGCGCCCTACTCGCGCCCTAGTTGCGCCCTACTTGCGCCCTACTCGCGCCCTAGTTGCGCCCTACTTGCGCCCTACTCGCGCCCTAGTTGCGCCCTACTTGCGCCCTACTCGCGCCCTAGTTGCGCCCTACTTGCGCCCTACTCGCGCCCTAGTTGCGCCCTACTTGCGCCCTACTCGCGCCCTAGTTGCGCCCTACTTGCGCCCTACTCGCGCCCTAGTTGCGCCCTACTTGCGCCCTACTCGCGCCCTAGTTGCGCCCTACTTGCGCCCTACTCGCGCCCTAGTTGCGCCCTACTTGCGCCCTACTCGCGCCCTAGTTGCGCCCTACTTGCGCCCTACTCGCGCCCTAGTTGCGCCCTACTTGCGCCCTACTCGCGCCCTAGTTGCGCCCTACTTGCGCCCTACTCGCGCCCTAGTTGCGCCCTACTTGCGCCCTACTCGCGCCCTAGTTGCGCCCTACTTGCGCCCTACTCGCGCCCTAGTTGCGCCCTACTTGCGCCCTACTCGCGCCCTAGTTGCGCCCTACTTGCGCCCTACTCGCGCCCTAGTTGCGCCCTACTTGCGCCCTACTCGCGCCCTAGTTGCGCCCTACTTGCGCCCTACTCGCGCCCTAGTTGCGCCCTACTTGCGCCCTACTCGCGCCCTAGTTGCGCCCTACTTGCGCCCTACTCGCGCCCTAGTTGCGCCCTACTTGCGCCCTACTCGCGCCCTAGTTGCGCCCTACTTGCGCCCTACTCGCGCCCTAGTTGCGCCCTACTTGCGCCCTACTCGCGCCCTAGTTGCGCCCTACTTGCGCCCTACTCGCGCCCTAGTTGCGCCCTACTTGCGCCCTACTCGCGCCCTAGTTGCGCCCTACTTGCGCCCTACTCGCGCCCTAGTTGCGCCCTACTTGCGCCCTACTCGCGCCCTAGTTGCGCCCTACTTGCGCCCTACTCGCGCCCTAGTTGCGCCCTACTTGCGCCCTACTCGCGCCCTAGTTGCGCCCTACTTGCGCCCTACTCGCGCCCTAGTTGCGCCCTACTTGCGCCCTACTCGCGCCCTAGTTGCGCCCTACTTGCGCCCTACTCGCGCCCTAGTTGCGCCCTACTTGCGCCCTACTCGCGCCCTAGTTGCGCCCTACTTGCGCCCTACTCGCGCCCTAGTTGCGCCCTACTTGCGCCCTACTCGCGCCCTAGTTGCGCCCTACTTGCGCCCTACTCGCGCCCTAGTTGCGCCCTACTTGCGCCCTACTCGCGCCCTAGTTGCGCCCTACTTGCGCCCTACTCGCGCCCTAGTTGCGCCCTACTTGCGCCCTACTCGCGCCCTAGTTGCGCCCTACTTGCGCCCTACTCGCGCCCTAGTTGCGCCCTACTTGCGCCCTACTCGCGCCCTAGTTGCGCCCTACTTGCGCCCTACTCGCGCCCTAGTTGCGCCCTACTTGCGCCCTACTCGCGCCCTAGTTGCGCCCTACTTGCGCCCTACTCGCGCCCTAGTTGCGCCCTACTTGCGCCCTACTCGCGCCCTAGTTGCGCCCTACTTGCGCCCTACTCGCGCCCTAGTTGCGCCCTACTTGCGCCCTACTCGCGCCCTAGTTGCGCCCTACTTGCGCCCTACTCGCGCCCTAGTTGCGCCCTACTTGCGCCCTACTCGCGCCCTAGTTGCGCCCTACTTGCGCCCTACTCGCGCCCTAGTTGCGCCCTACTTGCGCCCTACTCGCGCCCTAGTTGCGCCCTACTTGCGCCCTACTCGCGCCCTAGTTGCGCCCTACTTGCGCCCTACTCGCGCCCTAGTTGCGCCCTACTTGCGCCCTACTCGCGCCCTAGTTGCGCCCTACTTGCGCCCTACTCGCGCCCTAGTTGCGCCCTACTTGCGCCCTACTCGCGCCCTAGTTGCGCCCTACTTGCGCCCTACTCGCGCCCTAGTTGCGCCCTACTTGCGCCCTACTCGCGCCCTAGTTGCGCCCTACTTGCGCCCTACTCGCGCCCTAGTTGCGCCCTACTTGCGCCCTACTCGCGCCCTAGTTGCGCCCTACTTGCGCCCTACTCGCGCCCTAGTTGCGCCCTACTTGCGCCCTACTCGCGCCCTAGTTGCGCCCTACTTGCGCCCTACTCGCGCCCTAGTTGCGCCCTACTTGCGCCCTACTCGCGCCCTAGTTGCGCCCTACTTGCGCCCTACTCGCGCCCTAGTTGCGCCCTACTTGCGCCCTACTCGCGCCCTAGTTGCGCCCTACTTGCGCCCTACTCGCGCCCTAGTTGCGCCCTACTTGCGCCCTACTCGCGCCCTAGTTGCGCCCTACTTGCGCCCTACTCGCGCCCTAGTTGCGCCCTACTTGCGCCCTACTCGCGCCCTAGTTGCGCCCTACTTGCGCCCTACTCGCGCCCTAGTTGCGCCCTACTTGCGCCCTACTCGCGCCCTAGTTGCGCCCTACTTGCGCCCTACTCGCGCCCTAGTTGCGCCCTACTTGCGCCCTACTCGCGCCCTAGTTGCGCCCTACTTGCGCCCTACTCGCGCCCTAGTTGCGCCCTACTTGCGCCCTACTCGCGCCCTAGTTGCGCCCTACTTGCGCCCTACTCGCGCCCTAGTTGCGCCCTACTTGCGCCCTACTCGCGCCCTAGTTGCGCCCTACTTGCGCCCTACTCGCGCCCTAGTTGCGCCCTACTTGCGCCCTACTCGCGCCCTAGTTGCGCCCTACTTGCGCCCTACTCGCGCCCTAGTTGCGCCCTACTTGCGCCCTACTCGCGCCCTAGTTGCGCCCTACTTGCGCCCTACTCGCGCCCTAGTTGCGCCCTACTTGCGCCCTACTCGCGCCCTAGTTGCGCCCTACTTGCGCCCTACTCGCGCCCTAGTTGCGCCCTACTTGCGCCCTACTCGCGCCCTAGTTGCGCCCTACTTGCGCCCTACTCGCGCCCTAGTTGCGCCCTACTTGCGCCCTACTCGCGCCCTAGTTGCGCCCTACTTGCGCCCTACTCGCGCCCTAGTTGCGCCCTACTTGCGCCCTACTCGCGCCCTAGTTGCGCCCTACTTGCGCCCTACTCGCGCCCTAGTTGCGCCCTACTTGCGCCCTACTCGCGCCCTAGTTGCGCCCTACTTGCGCCCTACTCGCGCCCTAGTTGCGCCCTACTTGCGCCCTACTAGCGCCCTACTTGCGCCCTACTTGTGCCCTACTTGCGCCCTACTTGCGCCCTACATCCGACCTTCTTACGCCCTACTTTCGCCCTACTTGCGCCCTACTTGCACCCTACTTGCACCCTACTTGCGCCCTACTTACACCCTACCTGCGCCCTACTTGCGCCCTACTTACGCCCTACTTGCACCCTACCTACGCCTTACTTGCGCCCTACTTGCGCCCTACTTGCGCCCTACTTGCGCCCTACTTGGGCCCAACTTGCACCCGTCTTGCGCCGTACTTGCGCCCTACTTTCGCCCTACTTGCGCCCTACTTGCACCCTACTTGCGCCCTACTTGCACCCTACTTGCGCCCTTCTTGCGCCCTACTTACGCCCTAGTTGCGCCCTACTTGCGCCCTACTTTCGCCCTGCTTGCGCCCTACTTGCACCCGTCTTGCGCCCTACTTGCGCCCTACTTTCGCCCCACTTGCACCCTACTTGCACCCTATTTGCGCCCTACTTGCGCCTTACTTGCACCCTACTTGTGCCCTACTTGCGCCCTACTTGCGTCCTACTTGCGCCCTACTTGCGCCCTACTTGCGCCCTACTTGCGCCCTACTTGCGCCCTACTTGCGCCCTACTTGCGCCCTACTTGCGCCGTACTTGCGCCCTACTTGCACCCTACTTACGCCCTACTTGCGGCCTACTTGTGCCCTACTTGCGCCCTACTTCCGCCCTACTTGCGCCCTACTTCCGCCCTACTTGCGCCCTACTTCCGCCCTACTTGCGCCCTACTTCCGCCCTACTTGCGCCCTACTTCCGCCCTACTTGCGCCCTACTTCCGCCCTACTTGCGCCCTACTTCCGCCCTACTTGCGCCCTACTTCCGCCCTACTTGCGCCCTACTTCCGCCCTACTTGCGCCCTACTTCCGCCCTACTTGCGCCCTACTTCCGCCCTACTTGCGCCCTACTTCCGCCCTACTTGCGCCCTACTTCCGCCCTACTTGCGCCCTACTTCCGCCCTACTTGCGCCCTACTTCCGCCCTACTTGCGCCCTACTTCCGCCCTACTTGCGCCCTACTTCCGCCCTACTTGCGCCCTACTTCCGCCCTACTTGCGCCCTACTTCCGCCCTACTTGCGCCCTACTTCCGCCCTACTTGCGCCCTACTTCCGCCCTACTTGCGCCCTACTTCCGCCCTACTTGCGCCCTACTTCCGCCCTACTTGCGCCCTACTTCCGCCCTACTTGCGCCCTACTTCCGCCCTACTTGCGCCCTACTTCCGCCCTACTTGCGCCCTACTTCCGCCCTACTTGCGCCCTACTTCCGCCCTACTTGCGCCCTACTTCCGCCCTACTTGCGCCCTACTTCCGCCCTACTTGCGCCCTACTTCCGCCCTACTTGCGCCCTACTTCCGCCCTACTTGCGCCCTACTTCCGCCCTACTTGCGCCCTACTTCCGCCCTACTTGCGCCCTACTTCCGCCCTACTTGCGCCCTACTTCCGCCCTACTTGCGCCCTACTTCCGCCCTACTTGCGCCCTACTTCCGCCCTACTTGCGCCCTACTTCCGCCCTACTTGCGCCCTACTTCCGCCCTACTTGCGCCCTACTTCCGCCCTACTTGCGCCCTACTTCCGCCCTACTTGCGCCCTACTTCCGCCCTACTTGCGCCCTACTTCCGCCCTACTTGCGCCCTACTTCCGCCCTACTTGCGCCCTACTTCCGCCCTACTTGCGCCCTACTTCCGCCCTACTTGCGCCCTACTTCCGCCCTACTTGCGCCCTACTTCCGCCCTACTTGCGCCCTACTTCCGCCCTACTTGCGCCCTACTTCCGCCCTACTTGCGCCCTACTTCCGCCCTACTTGCGCCCTACTTCCGCCCTACTTGCGCCCTACTTCCGCCCTACTTGCGCCCTACTTCCGCCCTACTTGCGCCCTACTTCCGCCCTACTTGCGCCCTACTTCCGCCCTACTTGCGCCCTACTTCCGCCCTACTTGCGCCCTACTTCCGCCCTACTTGCGCCCTACTTCCGCCCTACTTGCGCCCTACTTCCGCCCTACTTGCGCCCTACTTCCGCCCTACTTGCGCCCTACTTCCGCCCTACTTGCGCCCTACTTCCGCCCTACTTGCGCCCTACTTCCGCCCTACTTGCGCCCTACTTCCGCCCTACTTGCGCCCTACTTCCGCCCTACTTGCGCCCTACTTCCGCCCTACTTGCGCCCTACTTCCGCCCTACTTGCGCCCTACTTCCGCCCTACTTGCGCCCTACTTCCGCCCTACTTGCGCCCTACTTCCGCCCTACTTGCGCCCTACTTCCGCCCTACTTGCGCCCTACTTCCGCCCTACTTGCGCCCTACTTCCGCCCTACTTGCGCCCTACTTCCGCCCTACTTGCGCCCTACTTCCGCCCTACTTGCGCCCTACTTCCGCCCTACTTGCGCCCTACTTCCGCCCTACTTGCGCCCTACTTCCGCCCTACTTGCG
Source organism: Penium margaritaceum (assembly GCA_023375785.1). NCBI lineage: Eukaryota > Viridiplantae > Streptophyta > Zygnematophyceae > Desmidiales > Peniaceae > Penium > Penium margaritaceum. Next base: position 68,645 of record SZWC01014905.1, read on the forward strand.
CCCTACTTCCGCCCTACTTGCGCCCTACTTCCGCCCTACTTGCGCCCTACTTCCGCCCTACTTGCGCCCTACTTCCGCCCTACTTGCGCCCTACTTCCGCCCTACTTGCGCCCTACTTCCGCCCTACTTGCGCCCTACTTCCGCCCTACTTGCGCCCTACTTCCGCCCTACTTGCGCCCTACTTCCGCCCTACTTGCGCCCTACTTCCGCCCTACTTGCGCCCTACTTCCGCCCTACTTGCGCCCTACTTCCGCCCTACTTGCGCCCTACTTCCGCCCTACTTGCGCCCTACTTCCGCCCTACTTGCGCCCTACTTCCGCCCTACTTGCGCCCTACTTCCGCCCTACTTGCGCCCTACTTCCGCCCTACTTGCGCCCTACTTCCGCCCTACTTGCGCCCTACTTCCGCCCTACTTGCGCCCTACTTCCGCCCTACTTGCGCCCTACTTCCGCCCTACTTGCGCCCTACTTCCGCCCTACTTGCGCCCTACTTCCGCCCTACTTGCGCCCTACTTCCGCCCTACTTGCGCCCTACTTCCGCCCTACTTGCGCCCTACTTCCGCCCTACTTGCGCCCTACTTCCGCCCTACTTGCGCCCTACTTCCGCCCTACTTGCGCCCTACTTCCGCCCTACTTGCGCCCTACTTCCGCCCTACTTGCGCCCTACTTCCGCCCTACTTGCGCCCTACTTCCGCCCTACTTGCGCCCTACTTCCGCCCTACTTGCGCCCTACTTCCGCCCTACTTGCGCCCTACTTCCGCCCTACTTGCGCCCTACTTCCGCCCTACTTGCGCCCTACTTCCGCCCTACTTGCGCCCTACTTCCGCCCTACTTGCGCCCTACTTCCGCCCTACTTGCGCCCTACTTCCGCCCTACTTGCGCCCTACTTCCGCCCTACTTGCGCCCTACTTCCGCCCTACTTGCGCCCTACTTCCGCCCTACTTGCGCCCTACTTCCGCCCTACTTGCGCCCTACTTCCGCCCTACTTGCGCCCTACTTCCGCCCTACTTGCGCCCTACTTCCGCCCTACTTGCGCCCTACTTCCGCCCTACTTGCGCCCTACTTCCGCCCTACTTGCGCCCTACTTCCGCCCTACTTGCGCCCTACTTCCGCCCTACTTGCGCCCTACTTCCGCCCTACTTGCGCCCTACTTCCGCCCTACTTGCGCCCTACTTCCGCCCTACTTGCGCCCTACTTCCGCCCTACTTGCGCCCTACTTCCGCCCTACTTGCGCCCTACTTCCGCCCTACTTGCGCCCTACTTCCGCCCTACTTGCGCCCTACTTCCGCCCTACTTGCGCCCTACTTCCGCCCTACTTGCGCCCTACTTCCGCCCTACTTGCGCCCTACTTCCGCCCTACTTGCGCCCTACTTCCGCCCTACTTGCGCCCTACTTCCGCCCTACTTGCGCCCTACTTCCGCCCTACTTGCGCCCTACTTCCGCCCTACTTGCGCCCTACTTCCGCCCTACTTGCGCCCTACTTCCGCCCTACTTGCGCCCTACTTCCGCCCTACTTGCGCCCTACTTCCGCCCTACTTGCGCCCTACTTCCGCCCTACTTGCGCCCTACTTCCGCCCTACTTGCGCCCTACTTCCGCCCTACTTGCGCCCTACTTCCGCCCTACTTGCGCCCTACTTCCGCCCTACTTGCGCCCTACTTCCGCCCTACTTGCGCCCTACTTCCGCCCTACTTGCGCCCTACTTCCGCCCTACTTGCGCCCTACTTCCGCCCTACTTGCGCCCTACTTCCGCCCTACTTGCGCCCTACTTCCGCCCTACTTGCGCCCTACTTCCGCCCTACTTGCGCCCTACTTCCGCCCTACTTGCGCCCTACTTCCGCCCTACTTGCGCCCTACTTCCGCCCTACTTGCGCCCTACTTCCGCCCTACTTGCGCCCTACTTCCGCCCTACTTGCGCCCTACTTCCGCCCTACTTGCGCCCTACTTCCGCCCTACTTGCGCCCTACTTCCGCCCTACTTGCGCCCTACTTCCGCCCTACTTGCGCCCTACTTCCGCCCTACTTGCGCCCTACTTCCGCCCTACTTGCGCCCTACTTCCGCCCTACTTGCGCCCTACTTCCGCCCTACTTGCGCCCTACTTCCGCCCTACTTGCGCCCTACTTCCGCCCTACTTGCGCCCTACTTCCGCCCTACTTGCGCCCTACTTCCGCCCTACTTGCGCCCTACTTCCGCCCTACTTGCGCCCTACTTCCGCCCTACTTGCGCCCTACTTCCGCCCTACTTGCGCCCTACTTCCGCCCTACTTGCGCCCTACTTCCGCCCTACTTGCGCCCTACTTCCGCCCTACTTGCGCCCTACTTCCGCCCTACTTGCGCCCTACTTCCGCCCTACTTGCGCCCTACTTCCGCCCTACTTGCGCCCTACTTCCGCCCTACTTGCGCCCTACTTCCGCCCTACTTGCGCCCTACTTCCGCCCTACTTGCGCCCTACTTCCGCCCTACTTGCGCCCTACTTCCGCCCTACTTGCGCCCTACTTCCGCCCTACTTGCGCCCTACTTCCGCCCTACTTGCGCCCTACTTCCGCCCTACTTGCGCCCTACTTCCGCCCTACTTGCGCCCTACTTCCGCCCTACTTGCGCCCTACTTCCGCCCTACTTGCGCCCTACTTCCGCCCTACTTGCGCCCTACTTCCGCCCTACTTGCGCCCTACTTCCGCCCTACTTGCGCCCTACTTCCGCCCTACTTGCGCCCTACTTCCGCCCTACTTGCGCCCTACTTCCGCCCTACTTGCGCCCTACTTCCGCCCTACTTGCGCCCTACTTCCGCCCTACTTGCGCCCTACTTCCGCCCTACTTGCGCCCTACTTCCGCCCTACTTGCGCCCTACTTCCGCCCTACTTGCGCCCTACTTCCGCCCTACTTGCGCCCTACTTCCGCCCTACTTGCGCCCTACTTCCGCCCTACTTGCGCCCTACTTCCGCCCTACTTGCGCCCTACTTGCGCCCTACTTGCGCCCTACTTGCGCCCTACTTGCGCCCTACTTGCGCCCTACTTGCGCCCTACTCGTGCCCTACTTGCGCCCTACTAGTGCCCTACTTGCGCCCTTCTTCCAACCTACTTGCACCCTACTTCCGCCCTACTTGCGCCCTACTTCCACCCTACTTGCGCCCTACTTGCACCCTACTTGCGCCTTACTTGCGCCCTACTTGCGCCCTACATGCACCGTACTTGCGCCCTACTTGCGTCCTACTTGCACTCTACTTGCACCCTACTTGCGCCCTACTTGCGCCCTACTTTCGCCCTCCTCGCGCCCTACTTGCGCCCTACTTGCGCCCTACTTGCGCCCTACTTGTACCCTACTTACGCCCTACTTGCGCCCTACTTGCGCCCTACTTGCACCCTACTTGCGTCCTACTTGCGCCCTACTTGCGCCATACTTGCACCCTACTTGCGCCCAGCTTGCGCCATACTTGCGCCCTACGTACGCCCTACTTTCGCCCTACTTGCGTCCCATTTGTGCTCTAGTTGTGCCCTACTGGCGCCCTACTTGCGCCCTACTTGCGCCCTACTTGCGCCCTACTTACGCCCTACTTGCGTCCTACTTGCGCCCTACTTCCGCCCTACTTGCGCCCAACTTGCGCCCTACTTGCGCCCTTCTTGCACCCTATTTGCGCCCTACTTGCGCCCTACTTGC
>SZWC01014906.1:36634-55506 GCA_023375785.1 Penium margaritaceum
TCCCCCCCCCCCCCCTTCCCCTGTCCCCCTCGCTTTTCCCCCGTCAATTCCGCCATCTGTGCTTCAAGTAAGGCGCCGTTTCTATTCCTCGATCCTCCCTGACGTCACCAATCCACATCTGTTCCCCACCCCTCCTCTACCTCCTTATTCCCCCGTCTCTTCTTCCGGTCCCCGCCGTTTTGGGCAAGTCCACGTGGTCTTCTGCGCAGAGAAACTTCCGCAAGACGGTCGGAATTGGGCGAGGTCTGCTTGTCGTTTTGTAGTCGCCAGGACTTTGGGTGCGGCAACGACATCTTCCACTCGTGGGCCATTCCGACCGTCGATAATCTGGTAAGTTAACTTAATCGACGGCGAAGGGCCGTTGGATGAAAACGCGTGCAAACCAACGAGGAAGCCATGGTTATCGCAACTCCGCGAGGCGTCCAGGCGTCCCGCTGGGACACCCCGCAGCTGGCCGGTCGGGCGGGCGAGGACAATCCCTCCCCCCTCGCCCGCCCTCGAGCGGGACTGTCCCACTGCCCCTTACATGGGACACACGGCGAGGGGGGCCCGCCGGCCGTCGACCTCCATGGCTGACGACCGGCGGGCCAGGCAAGTGCACGCTCGGCAAGAGGAAACTTCTGGCGGCGGAATTTCCGTGTCAACGAAATTGACGAGAGGGTTTCGGTGGAGGTTGCCGGGGGGGGAGGAATTGAAGGTTTTTTGGGGTTACGTAGTAACCCTATGCAATCGGTTCGGTATCCAAGAATCAGCGCTGACGTCAGAAAATCCGCCGCACAAGGACTTGTGCAACGGCAATTCTGTCTGCGGTCGGTGTTTCTGTCCACCGACAGCCCATCAAGTATTTTCTAGGCATTTTTTTCAGCACTTCTGTCGCGTCCGGAAGACAGGCTCCCTGTGAGCGTGATTTCCATTGCGGAAGCGACTCCCAGTCCGAGAAATACGCGCGAATCGGACAGACTTCGCGCAGCATCCAGGGTTTTTTCGGAAACAGATACCGGACATCGCAAGCAAGCACTTGACTTCACCGACGACGACTTCTCGGACAGGAGGGGAAGGTCGAGCAAAACTCGTTTCTAAGGCAGATAACATGTTTGAACCCGGCTTCAGTCTATTACTATGTAACCCCGATGCAAGCCTGCGTGCAGCCAATGCCACTAGTTTTTTTTTTTGGGGGGTTACATAGTAACCTTATTGCATTCACTTTCTTTGTGGAAATCTCGATTTTATGATTGGTTCGTGCCGAACAATTTTCTCGCCGACGGTCGGTCGCCCCTTCCGAGGCTGGACAGAACACCGTTGTGTGTTGTTTCCGGGACAGAAACGGAAAGTGGTAAAGTAAATGATGAAATGAAGGTGTAAATAGCTTGGGAAAAAGACGATAACAAAGGATATGAATTTCACAATGTATTAGGCGTTTATGTATAGAAACAAAAGGAGTTTGGTTAAATCACCAATAAATTGTGTCGTATAAGCAATGTGGAATGCATTGATGTATGTATGGTGTCATTTTTTCAGCACATTGTAAACATTTTGATTTATTTTTGTCCTCTTTCAATTCTTACATGTTTCATGCGATGTGTACTTGTGTGATTTCAATGATTACATGGCGATCTATGTGAACATTTTTGCTACAATGAACGGAAATTTGTGTCATCTTGTTCGTGGGTCAATCTCAAAAAAGGGCTCGAAGAAAGTGTAGTGAATGTGGTCTATTCAGTTGTTAATTGTGTACTTGTAATGAGTGTTGTATGTTTCATGAAATGTGTACTTGTGTTTATTTGAACGAATACATGGTCATTTATGTGGACAGTTTTGTTATAATGAACGGACATTTGTGTCATCCTTTTCGTGGGTCAACCTCGAGAAAGTGCTGGCAAAAAGTGTAGTGAATGTGGTATGTTCAGTTGTTATCTCTGTACCTCTGATGAGTGTTTTTGCAAAAAAATTGGGCAGCATTTACCCTACACCTAGATCACTTTCATTATCTCTCTACCTGGCTATCGCTATACGTTTCCACCTCTCCATAAGCAGTACTATTGTGCATGTAATGAATGTTAACACGTGCTAATTTTGAAGTAATCCACACCTCACTACTTTGCAACTTGTGTCACTAGAACGCAAGTTATGTCTTATAAATTTTGGGCAGCATTTTCTGTACACCTGGATCACTTTAAGTACGTTTCTAGCTGCCTACCTACTCTTGTATATCGCTATGTTGTGCATGTAATGCATGCTACCTCATAAAAAAATTTGGCAGCATTTCTCCTACATTACGAGACCTTAAACTACCTACCTAGCTATCTACCTATGTACATGTTTACCTCACTACCTTGTTATCGGTCTATCTGTTGTTGTTTTGTGATTCTAATTGTTGACATGTGAATCTATGTTATGGAACAACGCTGCACATATGGTGCATACAAGATGGAGCCTTATCGCTCCAAGGCAACCTTTGATGGGTTGTTGGGAAATGATGTCTGCTTGCATCATCCCGACAGGAAATGATTGATGGAACATTACACTTACCTCCTTACCTACCTTACCTGTGATGTGTGTTGTGTTTGGTTTGTATCTTCATGGTTGTCAAATGTGTAGCATGCATACGTGCGGGAATGTCCACGAGCACGACACCTATTCACGTCTAAACAAATCTGCCATGACGACATACGGCACATCGTGCCTACGCTCTAGCGTACGTGAACGGCCAACGGTGAGGAACAACGCTACGTGAGATGCGGTGCCTACACAATCTAGAACGTGACCACGACGTACATTGGTCCTTCACAGGTTCCTCCAGTCACCCGGCGGACTTTCCCGTTAAGGGTGGTGGATTTCCCATCGTACCCCAATGCCACGCGCTATCAAACCCTGCTCCACATTCTACCCACAAACAAAGTGGTGATGCCAGGCATAACGCACCTGGAGGCCACGGTTGTACTTTGTTGTTCAAAGTAATGAACGTGGGAAACATGTCATCCATGAAAATTTTGCACCATGTCATAAATCGTCTGGGATGCGAGGTCGGTATGTTCAGCATGTCATATGTCGTCAGAATGTCGTCACCGCAATATGTGGCATGCATACGTGCGGGAATGTGCACGAGCACCACACCTATTCACGTCTAAACAAATCTGCCACGACGACATACGGCACATCATGCCTACGCTCTAGCATACGTGAACGGCCAACGGTGGGGAACAACGCTACGTGAGATGCGGTGCCTACACAATCTAGAACGTGACCACGACGTACATTGGTCCTTCACAGGTTCCTCCAGTCACCCGAGGGACTTTCCCGTTAAGGGTGGTGGATTTCCCATAGTACCCCAATGCCACGCGCTATCAAACCCTGCTCCACATTCTACCCACAAACAAAGTGGTGATGCAAACATAACGCACCTGAAGGCCACGGTTGTACTTTGTTGTTCAAAGTAATGAACGTGGGAAACGTGTTGAGTACATGTTTGTCTCATGTAGAAAAATTTTAGTTCGATCTGCTGTCGACAATCTTGCTTGTACCCATACAATGAAAGATATGAATGTGCGGTATGTTGTCACGAGCGGATTGTAACACAGTATGTCCCTTTTGAAAAGTTAGTCAAAATGTGTTGCATGTAATTGGAAGAGCGAAGTGTCAATATGTATTCATCAATGTGTCGGATCAGCCATGATGCCTCGACACGTCGGATGACGATTTGTCGGGCGACAACAGATATTCAGCGCTTGTGTCAGACATCGTTGCAGGTGGGCTGCTTGGATCATGTGATGTCCCAACCTGCAAATCAGATGAAAAACGTATATCGGTTGACAGGGAGAACAAGTATGCCATGACAGAGTTGTACGAGCTTGCTCAAACAATGGAGTCAGATAGCGTACCATGCCTGACTGGACTGGGCTGTCACCATAACCACGTGGGCTTGTGACATATGGGTGTGGCGGTGTTGACAAACGGCGCTGCAGCGCGGGACACAACCACTATTACGGTTTTGTCGTTTGGATCGTGTGCAATTCACATAGTCATTAACATGGACACACCTTGTCCGCGCGTAGTGGTGGATGGACCTCCAAGAGGTCATACGTCTGTTACGCAGTCCTGTTGTTGTTCACTTGTATCTGAAACAAACGGACACGGATTGGTCAAGGAAAGTGTAGGACACACGTTTGCAGTTCATGCAAGTATGAGCTGTGTGCTGTGGTATAGGTCGTACCTTTGTGCGCAACACAATTCCCTTGACATTTGATTCAGCCTCTGCGATCACGCTGTTGCGTGTGTCCTTGTCATCGGCTATAAGCATGTTCAGCGTCTTGCCTTGCATCAGGAACATCTGTGCTTGCACACCAGTGATGGTGGCCCGTACAGGGTACCCCTCTACATTTCCGAAGGAGAATGGCTATTAGGCACTTCTCATGAAGAGTGACCATAGAATGGAAAGAGCGGAGTGGAAAACATCATGTCTGCACAACTGACCTGCCGCTTGGAGAACAGCATGGAGGAAAGCTTGCTTTTCGTTGATTGGGCCATGGACGCTGCACTCGTACTTTTGTTCAAAGCAGTCAAAGAAGATGTCTGAGTTACATGGCATACCATTTTGCATGGTCTGTGTGCACTCTGTGAGTTTGCTGTATCGAATCTCGACGATCTTCATGCTTGTCTGAACAAGCAAAGTGTTCACATTGCTGTTCTTCAGGAACATCCACGTGAAATCGAACCTGCACATTCAGAACATTGTTGCTAAACACCGAGGACTCTGTCCCTGTTTTGGGATTACAAAGTGACATGGTGCAGGATGAACTGACTTTGAGATGCCGTGCATCGTTGGAACATTGTCTCTGTCAATTCCATGGCGTACCATGGCCACGAGTGCGGGATCTGTGATCTCATGGATGGCTGACCTGCGTGTAAAGAAAAGAACAAGTGCCAGCATCAGCAGCACTGCTGATAGAGCAGTATGTTAAAACAATGGACAACATCATAGAAGTTGTCTTACCCCTTGCCAGCCTTCAGCACTCCATCCTTGTAATACATGCCGTTGATGATCACAATCTTGTCGTTGTTGAGAAACTGCTGGAGTTGTGGTGTGAGCGCACCCCATAAGAAGCCAACCAAAGCTTCGTCATCACCGTACATGATGAAGTCCTGCTTGTTGCCATCTGACTCCCGTGTAGCATCCACGATGCCCACTGCCAGTCCAAGCTGCATTGTGACTTAGTGTTGTATGAGTACACGTAATGTGTGATGTGCACAATGAATGAACGGACAGTTGCTTTCAGTTGCTTACCGGTGATCGCTTTGATGGAATAAACCTCCTCAGTGATGGGCGTGCCATTTGGTTGGCAAACACAGCAGTCAGTACTGCGTCAACATCGCCAGCACCGTGAGTAGCTTGAACAGCGTATGATTCGCCCATGCTCCACACCAATGTGCACTCTTGGCCAACAGAGATGTACCTGCATGCTCAGTAAGCAGTTAGAACTGCTGATTTAGTGGACGCGTAACCGTAACAACATTGCATGTATAATGAACATGTGTGCACATTGACCGATCTCTTGTCGAAGCTGTACTTGTGTTGTACACGTCATACAGCTTCCAGCGCTGCCAACTTTCTGCAAATGTTTCCGCCATGTGCCTTTTTGTTGTTGGTGACGCTTCACCCGGCATGAGGTGCGATAAGACCCGAATGTCAATGATGCTGCCTGACGTGTCTGCCAAGAAAATGCGCGGATCAATCTGTGCCTTTTCGGTCATAGCGAGGTCAACATGGATAACCATCGCGTGAATGTGGTAGCGGCGGTACTTTGGTTGGAGATGACCAATGGATGTCAGTCGAGACTGCACACAGCACGACAACACTAGGACGATGTCCATGTCTTCATGCGAATACATGACAAACATGAGGACACATATGGGACCAGAAATCTCACATTTTGTCGTGGATGCACCACCGTTGGAGCTGGCCCTGCACATGCAAGAAATACAAGGCATGGAAATATTGTGGCACAATGAGTAATTTGTATCGAGAGCACTGTGTATCACTTATTGTGCATGAATGATGTAGAAGACTGAACGTACCTTCAGAGTACACCATGATGCCTTCATATTTACGCCGATCTCAAGAAAGTAAGGACAAGTGGAAAGTGGTCTGAATAGTAAGTTTCTTGCATATGTACAGAAATGTGAATGTGGTCCACATTTGACCAGACATGGTCAATGATTGAACCACTGTCATGCGTGGATGAAGTGACAATCATCCTGAACCTGCGAAACTCCAAGAACTGTAAACATTCGGGAATCCCATCCACAACATTAATGTTGAAATCACCCACGATGACGAGGGGAAATGTGCCACTTGCAAAATTAGTCAAAAAGTCCAACATTGCATGTGGAGGGGTTGACGGCGAACGATACAGTGAACAAACTTGGATGCATGTTGTGCAGTCAATATATTCACACCATGTTATTGCTTCAAAGCCGTTACCATTATGATTTGTGACATGAGTGTGCCTCAAACCTGCAACCAGAAGACCTCCAGCTGAACCGTTGGAGAATGTAGCATTTTTTCCATGAAATGTGTCATATTGTACATGTTGTGTGTCGCAATGATGTGTTTCAGTCAGGATGATGTTGTTTGCATCCTCCAGTTCACAATGAGCCAAGACATTATGTACATGTTTCTTCATACTGCGAATATTGTGATAGTAGACACAAAATGAGGATGGAGTGCACAATGAACGAAGGCTACGCAGAGTGGGGACAAATGTCTTCTGCCTCAGACGTTCCATCTCTGCAACAACCTTGGAGGAGACACTGATGTCGCGCTCATTGTATTCAAGCAACTGTATGAAACGCGCATTAGAAAATCGACTCAGCGCAACATAGTACATATGGTCTGGTGCAAATGTTGTCAGATCAACCAGTGCTTCTTCATGAAAAGTACAACCCTGTGCTTTGTGCACTGTGATCGCATTCGCATGAGCCAGGGGAAACTGTCTACGAGACATTTCCAGGCTGTCATTGTCTTTCACTGGAAAGGTTTTCTCAACTCGCTTGATGGGAGTCCAAGTAGCATCCACACTTTCTTCTGACATTAGCTTACAAAACTTCTCACGCTGCTTTCGTCCAACGCGTTCGTTTGGAAATTGCACCCAGAAGGTAAGAACCTCATTCTTAATCAGTGAAGCATGACGAAGGATGCCAGTGGCACCATTCACCAGCCAATCATTCGTGTCCAGGTTGAGTATCACTTGAACACGGCAACCTATGTGCAGGTGCAAAGTCTTGGCTAAGTTTGCCGTGTACCGTCTGTCATCACCTGCCTCATCGAGCGGCCGATTTCCACGAAAGCCACTACCATGCGAGATGCAGGCATCCCATTCTTGGCATAAAAATTTGTCCGTGCGTGCAGAGTGGAACAAACGCAAATTATGTGCATTTACCTTGTCATTCATTGTGAACAAGTGCAACGTGTCAAGGATGTCCGTTTCCTTGGTCCTATTGACAATCAATGACCGGAAAAAGTCATGATCATCAACAGTGCACACGTTCTCTCACAAACGATTCAGGCGATCAGCAAAGCTATTGTCATGCTGTCGCATGACCGTCTTCAATTCGTACATACAAAAATCAGCCCATGGGAAAAATGTTTGTACACATGGTGCCGTAGGAGTTGCAAGGATATCAACATACGGTTCAAATGGATATCCATCCAAAACTGGTTTCAACTGAAACAAATCGCCAACAAGCAACATATGTACACCACCAAATGGTGTATCAACACCTTTCACCTCTCGCAAACGACGGTCCAAAAAGTGCATGATTCGGTGGCCAACCATTGAAACTTCGTCCACTATGACAAACTGTACACGCCCTAGTTCACACCCAAGCACATGTCGAGACTCAGACGACAAGGGGACGTATCCACCTTTTTGTGTACTAAGCTTCAGCGCATGATGAATGGTGAAGCCATCGACATTGTATGCAGCAACACCAGTTGGAGCAAGTTTCAAAACTTTCAGCAGTGTGTAGTCAGAATTTGGTGCTGCATTGTACATGCGTAGCAAGCGTTCATATAATGCATGTACGATAGTTGACTTACCCACACCAGCACCCCCAGACAAGAATACTCAAACCACTCCTGTTGCTTTACGTACCTGGTGCATGATGTTATCCACGAAGATGCGCTGCTCAACGTTCAACCTTGAGTTCATGTCAAAAAAGATCTCATCAGCCACTGCTTTGTCCGCAAACATATGTCGTCCAACATGTTCGTACCTAACACCAATACCGTCATCCACATTGTCCATCCTACCATTCTGGTTGTTTTCATCTTCAATCTGGTCATGAACAGAACGTACCTCTGCCTCAAAATCACGTAGGACTTGTTCCCACTTTGATGATCTAGGAGAATACTCCTCAATCTTCTTCCTGATCACATCTTCAAAACGTGCATACGACTCTTTCACAAATTCCATTGTCAATTCGCTCTCTCTGCGAAAGGGAACAAAAAGAAACACTTTCTTGCGCTTGTAGTCGTAGTCATCTCGATCACTACGATAGTTCACAAATCGCACTATCTTACATATCTTTCGCAGGCGATAGTGCATACTTGAGTCATGTGTCATGACATGACTTTGTGCAGCATGTACAGTGCGATCCGCGATATCACAATTATCCTCGGGACACACGTCTCCTTCATCCACAGATTCTTCCTCTTTCTCATTGCATTCCATATGTTCTTTGATATGTGGCTTCACCTTCTCGTAGTTGTACTTCGACAAGAGATCCGCCAAACACACGTTTTTGAACTCGACTGGTTGTCTCTCATATTGAGAGACTGCAGCGTACGGTATGAACACATCTTCAGACGATGGGTCCAACTTGTCCAAATCTTTCTTTGTTTTCACCAACAACAGCCTTTTTTCACGAGGGCTAGTGTTGATGAACACAAATGACCGACTTGAGAAACGTAAGGGCATTCCTGTCATCAAAGTTACGGCTTCTTGCGCACTCACCTCCTGATCGTGGATAAGGGTATTGCCAACTTTCCTGATTAGCGATTGAACGTTGTCAGTGCACTCCTGTTTCCGCAATGTCTCCATCACAGCTTTCAATGTGCGACTCATAATCCTATTCCCTTTACACATGTATGACACAATGTATGATGCCACAGCGTATGGATGAATGCACATTTGTATGTCCATGTTTGCCTGCCACAACTTTAGGACAGTGGGATTGAAGGGATTCACATTCTGATGCATCGGCATGCGCTTGTACATAAGAGTTGCTCTCTTCAAAGAAGAATGTACAACTCGTATGTACTCAACTTCTGACAACTCACACAACACCAAAAAGTCCTCAAATTCGATGTCCGTGGTGATCGTCTTCAGCGTGGCTACCATTTTTGCATACTTTGCCTTGTAGTGGGTCCGTTCCGCAGAAGACGTAGACTCATCAAGGGGAAGTAAGATAGTCGAGGAAGGGAAAGGTGGTTTTGGAAAGCCAAAAGCACACGTTCTCAGCCCTTTTTGTTTGCGACAACGCCAAGTACAATTGTGAGCCTGCAATCCTTGTAAGTCGGTAGGCAACTCGTCAATGTTTGTGGACACATACTTTTCTACAAACTCTATCACTTCATCACACCCGTCTTCCTCCACATCTGGAGCGTCTTTCACCCACAACAACACGTGACAATGTGGACTGCCACGATGCTGAAACTCTACAACACCAAAATAGTCCTCAACAAACCCAAGAGGACCATCCGCAGTTGCTACAACATTCTTGAAAAAACTTCGACGACGATGATGAAAATATCGTGATGGTGTAACTGGGTCATCTGCAACAAGTTTGGTTTGCTGTTGAAAAGAAATTCTATCGATGGCATCCTTGGTCAGACCATTACCACCAATCTTAGACAAGAGACCAAGCAGCTCTGGCCATCGACTGTCTGCCATGCTGAGAGAAAAGAAGAACGTAGGATTTTTCTTCTTCTGTCTCAATAATGCAAACAAGTCCTTCTTGTTATCATCCCAATAGGCAATCATGCCCCGCATTCGCTTGAACTCATTGAAAATCAAGTTGTTCTCCAAAAACTGTGCTCTACTGTCCTCATTCCGAAGATCACCAACTGTGATTTTCTTGTGCATCATCTGTCTTGCACGGAGAGACATGATATCTCAAACGGTCAGCATCTGAAAAACATAAAACTTGAAAAAAATGTTATCAACGCGAGATGCAAACCTTCTGTCACGGTGAAACAACTCCCACTTTACAACCTTCCTGTATGGTACCGAACAGTGCGCTTTTGGTCCACTGAAATTCAAGACAATATGTCCACGCCTTCTCATCCCCCCAAACAAGGATGGAAAACAGAATTCCTCGATATCATTCCGGAACAGGATGTGAGTTGGTGTTTTGCCCTCACATGGAGCTGTAATGACATGACCCTCTGACAAGTGCTGAAACACAGGATGCCTGAAGCACATTGTCTGCTCAATGTACCCGTCCTCAAAAACTGAGAAGCACTCGTCTATGTTTTCCATAGAAGAGGACCCGTCAGGCTTCATCTTCTCTATTTCGACTTCACGTTGGACAAGCTGTCCCAATTCCGTAACAAGGCCATCAACCTGAGCATTGGACAACATGATTCCTAACTCGGCATACATAGGAGATTTCTCGATCAACCACTGCAATGCTCTCACGACTACAGCAGGGCAAACACTGTCAGACCAGATACTGCTGTGATAAGACATCTTCCGTTTGAATCCAACACATATCGTCTCTGACATGGACAAACAACGTGGCAACTCAGTCATCATTTCAAGGACATCCAATGCTACAGTGGTCACACCTCCCCGTAAACCTCTTTGACGTCCGTGATTCAGCAAAACAATATTCATAAAGGGAACAAACGGACAAACCAATCGTTCTTCCAAGGGCGTAAGACATGAAAGCTCTGGGGGAATGTCGTGCATGCCAAATGTGCGAAAATCAGCAAATGAAGCCACCACACCATGTTTGAACGCTTGAAAACAACCCACGCATAACAATGGATCGGCGGTATGTCCACACTTCATCATTGACAAAAAACATAGCATGTTGCACATGGAACAAGGAGTTGTCGGCCCGTCCAGAATTTCTTTCAAATAGACCTCAACATTTGATTTCCGCCCCACCATTTTCACCAGTTTGTGGAAGACATCATTCACAATCACCTCACCATCACGAACAAACAAATGAAGAAACGCAGGAAATTTTGACCGCTGACAAAACATGACTCCCTCCTCTTGAAACAACAAGTACTCGCGGAAGACCGCTGCAGACACTTTGCTGAAAAACCCATACTGTGCACGTTGACCAACTTGACAGTGGTATTTCACGTCACGCTTTGAGCGTGTCTCATACACCCCGACAAGTTTTGATGGCAAGGCATCAGCACACGAACAATACCTTCTCTGAACCTCCTCTTCAATCTCATAGAACATATGCTCACCGGGCGTGTACCGACGACGTTTATGCATTTGCTCACCTTCCCCCGCAATACAATCTACACCAGAAGAGCCAGTCAGAGGACATTCGACCCCCATTCGTGCAAGTGACTGATTCTCATCCATGACTTGACTCAGCAGAGTTGAGAATCAACCACGAATAACGCTTTGCTCCATGTTACTACATCCAGGAGCACTTGCTGCAACACATGGTGAACCCAACCCAGAACCCTCTTTCTTCATACCCTTGCCCTGTACATCATCGCCACTGCCTCTTGTTTCCAAGGCAATGACATCAGAATTACCATCACAGGACGATTCGTTCACGTGATGAAACTCCCTCCGCAAAAAAGATTGAGGTCTGACAGATCCACCATACAACGTTCCCCCAAAACTGTCGTGCAACACGTCAAAGTGAACTCCCGAATACTTCAAATGACCACAAGGTGCAAAAATGCCACTACAAAAGAAAAACCTGTGAAAGATGGAACAGTCTGTGCCCCACACAAAGAATGTACGGCCGAACAAGAGAGCTGCAACCATCAGCTCTCCAAAAGAACCCCAGGTACCAACAATACACATGTAATTGCCATACGCCAAAGCAGATTCAAATACACGACCATGACCATTTTCTAAAGAATCGCGAAAAGCTTCAAAATTGGTACAGACATAGGAAGTAAGAGCCATCCTAATGTCGACATGCTTACATTCATCGTCATGAATTATGGTGGCTAGAGCGCGGAACAAACAATTGCCATCTCCTACAATGTTGCGTACTTCCATGACCCGAGGCAGAGAAAACCGATCGGACCGCAAAGCAGACATTGACAATGGCTCCAGAAGCCAATGTACACCATGTGCAATCAAACACATGTGCGTTCGTCTGCTTTGCAAAATTTCAGAGCAATCTGCGTCTGAATCCTCGAAAAAAAGTTGCGGAAAAAGCAAGCAGAAACACTGATGAACAGATGAAGGCAAAAACTATTTACACACCAGAGGAGATGACACCGCTCTGTACACAACACCTGGACCCGACTCCCATGGCAAAAAGGCATCAAAGTGGCAGTCACCACACAACACATGAAACAACGCTGTGTTCAAATGTTGCACCCCTGCAACAAACATCAGCGTGCTTTTGTTACATCATATAAAAACGCAGCATTGTTCCATCTCGCAGAACAGCAAAATCTCAGTGACGCCACCCCACAGACCACATTGTTCAATGTAACGCTTGTACGAGATGTTGGTCGTGAAGGCAACCCCATGTGATGGCCTGCATGTACGTTCCACGAGACTGAAATTCTCACATCCAAAAGTAGCAATTCTTACCCGCGCTTCCATGTGCATCCGTTCTGAACCAAACAGTTTCACCGCAAAACACCGGAACAAAGAATTCCCATCCATAGCACACAACACCCTCGTCAACCTGTATGAGCTTCTCTCACCTTCCCATCCCGGAGGCACAGTTATAACTTGACCAGTCTCAAGAACAGCTCCAGCAGCCATGATGATGAACCCAGCGCCAATGTTCACAGGTGCTCCTGCACACATTATCACAATGCAACATGTGTCAGAATGCACCTTGCAGGCAACAACATGCAATAGCCAAGAGAGCAACCAAATTTACCACACTTAACGTGCGCTGAGATCCAGCGGGTAGCCGTCAGTGCCGTCCAATTCACACAAATCTGACCCAAAGCCCTTTCCTGCACATCACAATGCACTTGTCACGCGAAGAATATGACACACTGGCCATACATACCCAGCAGTACACAATGCAAGTCACCATCCATCAACACGTACTCACCACGAAGGTGGAGCTTGATGAAACCACGACAACCCGACGCCACACAAGAGTGGAGCTGCAGAACACACACGGTCGACGACAGTCGTCACCGGGCCCATCCCCAACCTGGATCGAACGCACGACCGGAAGAGCCAGTGAATACAGCACATAACCTAACCGGTCCGCTCGTAACCTTCCAACTCGTTCTCACTCGTAAAACCTACGCCACTAAGACACCCAACAAAAGACATCCATACTTCAACCGAACGTGAACACAACAAGAGTAACATTTCTCAAGTCAAAATACAACATCATCACTTCCGACCTCAAGTACGATAACAACTAACCATACCATTAATACTCAACAATTTATCGTACCTCTTTTCACGAAGGTACACGAATCATCAGTCATCATTTACGTTTTGTATGATCCACAAACAATCGCGACTACAACAAAACACAAACAAGGATCCAATGTTGCACTAAGGTGCACAGGATTACGTAGTAACCTTTGCAAAGTTGGCTATAAGCGAAACCAAAAGATTTTCGAAGAAAAAATTAGGGAAAAACAGAATGTAAATAATCCAATTTATCTGAACTCTATGTCTAATGTCTTTGTTCCGTTTGATGTAATTAATATGCTTGTATTCTGCACAAAATCCATTCAAATGTGACCTCTGGAAAAGATTTTATGGAATCACATGTGCAAATCAACGTTTTTAAATCAATTTTTGTTCAAAATTCCTGGAATTTAAATGTTTTCACACATGAATTTGTTCCATGGACTACATACTACACATTTATTCTATCCATACATGTGTCCAAGTCTTTGTACATATACATGCATTCATCTATGAATCTGAAAAAAACAATATTAGAGTCATTTGTATTGTATCTATTCATTCTATGTAGTATTTTCTTCACATTCACATGATCCAACCATCTAAGGACAATGATTTCTTGTGATTGCGTGTGTGACAAAGAATCATTTGAAAGAAGGTGAATACTTCATCATACATTATTTTGTATATGAGATCATGTTTTCAAAATATTTCTTCTTTCTTAAGCACACTGATTCAACAATTTTGTTTTGGTGTAGAGTGACTCGGAGCCGGGTATGAAGGCTCAGCTGTCTTGGAGCGTGTAGCAGCTCCTTCCTCTCGCGTCCGGAGAGTGATGTGGTCAAGTGAGCTCGTCTCGTTAACCAGTCCGGAGCGTGTGAGAGAAGTGAATCTAGTACGTCTTTAAAATTCGATCCTGTCGAATATTCTTGTGTTATTTCGTATGTCGTACTTGGGAAACAAAGTACTGTTCACAGATTGCATGTTGGCGGACGTCCCAAGAACAGGTCCACGAACCGATAAGAATAGATTACTACGTAACCCATAAATGGGTTACGTAGTAAACGTGTAACACATAATAGACATGAAATCCAACTTCTACAACAGTGTACAAATCAGCCGCGGCTACATGGGCATGACAAAACGTTTTCTTGACCCTCCTGCTCACTTCGAGTTGAGCTTCGTCGAATGTCATGAAAAAAGGCAATTCAACGCGCAATATGGAAATTGTCATTGGTTTGCTAAAATAGTGCTTAGTATTATCTGCGACAAACTAGATTTCCCCACCCACGTGCGATGAGAAAACAGACGAAAATTGGATGGTGACCTCAGGTCCAGGGGGAGGATAATATTTCATGCTCATCCAGCCGCGGTCAACATCATGCAAACACTATCGTGACACAACTCCAACCTTTGCATTATGCACGTATACAGCACATCTATTGCGCAATTCAATAATGTCATGAACAACATGCATATCGCAACAGTTGGCAAACATAGAGTACTATGACGCCACGTCACATCGAATTCGACCACCCTTGGTAACCGCTAAGTTCAACCTAAAACCACCTCCTTTCTTGAAACGGATCCAATTACAAGGCCACCAACATACATAGGGTACTTCCGATCACGAACTGTGGAATCCACAACCAAAATAAATCACATAATACCATCAATTGCGCACCAACGTGTCCGCTGCCCGTAACCGCTGCACCAACCGCCCTTGAGTCCACAAAAAGGTAAAACAACTTTCGGAAAACAAACCCCATAACTCAAGATCAAACCTCCCATAGTGTCTATAGTACGCGGAACTCCACTGTCCACCGCTCGCACGGTGTCCACCTCTCCACTTCGTCATCTATCAATCCAAGTGTCTGTCCTCTTTAACGATATCCCAACCACACGCGTACATACGCGGAAATTAAGGACCGGACAGCATGAAGAACAAGATACGGAAAAACCACTGGACACAGCCATTCCTTTTCTTCCTGAAGTTCCACTACCCTCTCCAGTCGAACTCAGGGTCGTCGAGCAACCTCACCACCAACAGCACCTTCCACGCTCACACTGCAGCAGGACTAGGGCGGAACAAGAATCCACAACCATGGCAGCCACCAGGCTCCCACTGCCCACTGCACCACACGACCCCGACCTCTTGCTCATGGACGAGGAGGGGTTCGCCGAGGAGGTCGACCTCTGGGACAGCCGCATAGCGGCTTACCTCGCGGACGAAGTCGCAAATCCGGACGTACCGCCAGCAACGCGTGCTAGACCATACAAGGAGGTGATGTAACACGTCATACCGTCGCACAGTCACCCCTAACATATCCGTATACATGAAAGTGCGCTCACACAAAACCCAATCGCACCCAACCGCGCTCCGTATCCTGTTACTCCTTGCTCAACTTCTCAGTTCACAACTGCAGATAATTGCCGCTGACTGGGACACCACCCAAGAAGACGTGGCACCATGGTCAGTCATCTTGCGCGCTAGTGCAATCTACTACCTCTCTATAGTCAAGTATGCCTCCAGCATGACACCCAACGCAGCGTCCCTGAGCGGACAAGACGACAGGGACTGGTTCACCAAGACGGCGCTTGGTCTACCCGTCAGCTTTTGCTCAGAAACTTCATTTCTGTGGCTTGTCGCAAACCCCATGCTCATAGACCTCAAGTGTAGACAGTTGGATGAACGTTCACCAACGCTAGAGTGGTTATACTGTTTGTTTGATTCTGACGTCCTCCGTCATGTGTACAGGTAGACACACAAGTAGCACACTTGTCCAGAAAAATCTGTTTGTATCATATGCCACTTTTTCCATTCATGTATCCACTCTTCAATGATCTTTCCTTTTTGCTTAAATATCTCACTCTCTGGTCTTCTGCATACCTCCATGTACATCGCTGTTTTTTTCAGAACAGCAACTGAACACGATACCCGCCAACCAGACACGCAAGGACACCACCAGCACTACTTCACTTGGTGCTTCCGCCATCCACTACAACTGCTGCATGAAGTACAACGAGATCACAACAGTACCAGGCAGACACCTTAACGGTCATGCCTATCCTTACTGGTACCTCTCAGCAACCGAGGTGTCAAGTACTGGCTTTTGTCGGGACACTAGCTTTCTCTGGTTAGTGGCAGGTCCAACATTGGCTGCCCTCAAGGCTAGAAAAGTAGCAAATCGAAACAGAAACCCAGCATGGATAAATATGCTGAGACAACAGGAACTCTGGAGTGCCATGTACAACCACATTGCAAGCTTTGACAATCTGAACTGATACGTTCTTGTACTCGTCCCTTTATCACTCTGCCTCAGACACACACATCAATAAAAAGAGACACATCATCCCCTTGTCAACATTGCCATGTACCGATTATTTTCAAGCATGGCATGCAGCAACATAAAACGACTCCCAATAATGTTGCAAGCTTCACATGCCTGACATAACAAGTTGTGTGTAAACAAACTAGGAAATCAACACACCGTACACCGTACCAAGTACCGCATCTTCATGTACATAATCCACACATTCAGCAGGTCATCCGATGTAGTCCACGTTCTACTCCTAGTCTCCATGTGCTCCAGTCCACAGAGCAACAATTGAAACACTAGCACAAATTCACTTGCACTACACTCTAAGGACCATGCACCCATCCACCCCACTCACGTGTCCACATCCAAATCCACATGCACATCCACACCCACATTTTGCACCATATCATTATGACCACAACTACATGTTCACCACAATACTCATACAATGTACTTCCATGACAATTTCCATCACTACTTCACAAAAAAAGACACAAAACTATGTAACCCGTTGCACTTTTGTGCAAACTTGTTTTTTTTTTGGTCCCTTGGTCGTAACCGATGGGAGCGGGGTGGTCACCTAGACACCAAAACAAGCCCAAGGATTGGACCCGGCCCCCCAAACATTTACAAGGCGTAGCCTTTAGGGTGTTTCCACCATTGGTGGAAGTTGTAAGTGAGGAGGATGTCTGTGGTTGTCCTGCTTTCCTTCGTCGTGCATAGGAAGGGGGCGTGGAGAATTGATGACTGTAGTAAAGCAATGGTCTTTTTCTTTGATCTCCCCTCGGCGTGAGCTTCCAGGTTCTTTACCCACTTCATTACATTTTTTAATAACAAGAGAAATGAAAGTGCAAAGAAAGAAAATATTAAAGAACTAGTGAAAGCTCCATGGAAATTCAATTTCATAAATGGAATAAAAAGCAGTTATAAAGGGAAAAGGGCTCAATATATACCCAAAAAGAAACAATGCTTAAATGTCATTTAAGAAATCTGTTTTGAAAACCAGTTACACCATGTTCGATGATATTTTACAAAATATATTATTCATAATAGAAACAAGTAAAACAATTAAAATTCGCATTTTCTCTTGTTGATTGGGTCTTTCTTTCAAGGAGAAGAAAACTTCTTCACAAATACATACACTTGGATCTTTACGTGACTCAAGAAGATGAATAATGATGGAAGAATACATCCATACAGATATGGATTTGATTGTAGATTTGTATTTGTAATAACGTACCTATCAATACATGTCAATTTTATTCTAAGTGTGTCTATGGATACACATATAAAAAATGACATCAATACAAATAGTGATGTAAATAGTTATCAAGAACTAGATATCAAATGAATGTTAGCACAAACAAAAGTTATGTTAAAATTAAGATATATAAGGATATCATATCTTACTTAAATTACAAACATAGTTGTGAAAACGGTTATAGATATGTATATATGTATGAAAATATAGTTCAGGATATAGAAATGCTAATAGATATAGAGATTATGAATATAAAAATATATTTCGAAACAGATAATGAATTGGATGTATGAAAAAAAAAGATATTGGTATAGATAGATATCTATATGTATATATAGGTACATACACAAATAAAGATATAAATACAGATACAAATATGTATACATATGTGAATACAAAGCCAATTATTCAAAAAGACACCGATATGTACAAAAATGAATATATAGATAAATACAACGATAAATATATAGATGTATATATAGATATGGATAAAGATATAGATATAGATGTAGATAAAGATAGAGATACAGAAATAGATATAGATATAGATATATATATATATGGATATAGGTATAGATATAGATATAGATATAGATATAGATATAGATATAGATATAGATATAGATATAGATATAGATATAGATATAGATATAGATATAGATATAGATATAGATATAGATA
>SZWC01014908.1:0-17411 GCA_023375785.1 Penium margaritaceum
GCGTCTCCCTAGCCTGATCCTTGCTGTTTCTTGCACCTGCCTGCTTGCTAGTGCATCAGCTGACTGGACAGTGTCGCCACGTCAGCAGCAGCAAGGCTAGGAAGCTTCCTAGCAGTTTCTCACGTGGGTGCGTGCGTGCGTGCGTGCGTGCGTGCGTGCGTGCGTGCGTGCGTGCGTGCGTGGGTGGGTGGGTGGGTGGGTGGGTGGGTGGTGTTGGTGTGTGTGGCTTCCACCTGTCACAAGCGACGGCAAGGAGAGCAGTGCTACAGGAGAGCGCGACGACATGATCCTTGATGCAGACGCAGCTGGCACCGGAGCACTGACGAGTGGTGGCTCCATCCACCAGTAGCTTCGAGAGAGCTGCCACGACGCGCTGGGTGCTTGCCGGAGTACTTTGCGGTTTTTTCTGCAGACGCTAGAGGTTTCTCGGTGGACTGGCTCTTGAGCCCGATTTGCATGTTTTGTATTTCCTGTCCACCGATTGGTGCCGGACTTGTGTGTGTGACCAGTCGTAGCGTCTGGCTTTAGATTCTGCATCTCTAGGTTCAGACGGCGTAGCGTTCTGATTTGTCTGCGCAGAGTTACGGCCAAAATAGTGTTTTTGGGCCGGTTTTAGGACAGACCTTGCACTGCCGCGTGCGACACCTGTCGCGCGCCGCGGCAGGTATGTATACTGTGGACTTGTCATTTGTTATCTCTCTGTGCAATTATATTCAGTTTGAGTTTCCTGACACTCTGTTCGTGTCCCAACCCAGACCCTTGCAGTTTTGTCTCTAACTTGTGACTGTTGTCACACGCTGACCTGGCGCTGACGCCTAGTGTCGCGGCAAGTGGTTAGGAAGGTTCTAGGAAACTTCTCATGGTATCAGAGCGGCAAGACCTCTCTCGCTGAGCTGCGCCGCAAAGACGCAGCACCGGCAGCAGCAGTGAGAGTCACCGCCGCCGCCGTATCCTGGGACTCATTGCAGCCGTTTTCAGGAGCGACATCACTACGCAGTCCCGTCCACCTCACCCGGTGAGCTGTGGCAGTCACCAGCTCCAGCAGCCAAGCAAAGCAGCAGCAGCAGCAACACAGGGTGGCAGTAGCAGTCGTTTCTGGCTGGGCATTTTGACAAGAAAAAAAAAAAGAGGTAAGCAGCTCGCAGCAGCTCGCAGCGCGAATCGGCGGCTGCGAGCAGCAGCAGCTCGCAGCGGAAGCAGCAGCGAGCTGCGGCAGCGGCAGCGGCAGCGGGCAGCACCAGCGGCAGCAGCAGCCGCGGGCAGTAGCAGCAACGCGGCGACAGCAGCAGCAGCATTGCGCGAGCTGAAGCGCCAGCAGCAGTAGCATTGCAGCAGCAGCAGCGGCAGCCTAGCAGCAGTGTGCAGCAGCAGTGCGCAGCACTGCCTTGCAACTGCCATAGCAGCTGCAGCAGGAGCAGCACCGCGCGTCAGCAGCAGCAGCAGCAGCGGTGACGGCGAGCAGCTGCAGCGTGCAGTCGCAGCTGCACACGCGCATAGCAGCAGCAGCACGCGCAGCAAGGGCAGCCAAGGCGGCAACAGCACCTGCTGCTGCCCCTATTGTGGCAGGCGGGAAGCTGCCTCGCAGCTTCCCGCGGCGAGCTCGCTGCGAGCTCGCGGCGAGCTCGCGGCGAGCCCGCGGTGATCGGCGAGCCCGCCGATCGGCGAGCTCGTCCGATGGACGAGCTCGCCGCGAGGGTCGAGCCAGACAGCCAACAGAAAAAGAAAAAAAAAGGGGAGGGAAGGAGGACAGAGGGGGGGGGCCTTGAGTAGGGCACCCCAGAACAACCCCAGAAGGGGCACCCGAGGAGGTGGCCCCAGCAAAAAAAAAAAAAGGGAGGATAAAGAGTAAAAAAAGGGGGTTTTCCCTTTACTTTTTCTTTATTTTTTTGGTTCACCTTTTAAGTGCGGCCTAAGGCCACCACCGTCGGCTGACGACGGAACCCGCAGTAGCAGCAGCCGTTGCGAGAGTTGCAGCGGTAGCAGCAGCAGCAAAAGTGGCTTGAGGCCACAGCCGTCAGCTGACGACGGCACCTGGTGCAGCATTAGCACCGATGGCGACTTGAGTTTGCACACTTGAGTCGCACAGTTGCCCACCACCAACGCCGTGGTGGCCGTCATTGCGACGGAATCGCAGCACATCAGAGAGACTGTGCTTCGATCGCTCACCTCCCCTTGTGGCCTTGTGCCAGTGGGAGCGAGTGTCCCAGACACTCACCCACACCACACTCTAGAGATGAGCACTTTGGCGTGGCAGGGAGCGCAGCCGGCGTCGTGGCTGGCACCTGCTCTGCATACGCGACAGATGTCGCATCCACAATGGCAGTTCCAGCCGTGGCACACGCCTCAGGCGTCCAACGGCTTAGCCTGCTACTTTTGCTGCGACCGACACCATGGCTGGCGTCAGTGTCGCCACCGCCCTGCTGGGTGGCGACCGCCCTGGTTACGGTCCCGCCCTACTCCACCATCCGCCTCCGATACATCAGCTCATACAGTCGCGCCCCTCAGTGGAGCTATGGCGGTGGTGTACGCCGAGCTCCAGGGTATGAAGCGCATGGTGCAAGAGCTCATAGACCACGTGATCTCTGAGCGGGCTGTTGCCATCATGCCGCTTCACACACCCTCTTCTTCCTTCTCGCCATCCTCACCTCCGTCAGTGTCATCACCTGACGATGCCACGCCTCCCGACCTTAGCTCTACATCTGACACCCTACGCTCTGTGCTGGAGGCAGTTGGAGTCATCCCGACCAGTGACCCCTCCACTTCTGGGGTAGTCTCTTCGGCTCGCCATCGTCGTTCTCGGACTCGGCACGCGAGGCGGCGGAGAGCAAGTTTAGCGAGACGTGTGCAGGAGGCAGCAGCAGACGCAGCATCGGCAGACGTCACCACGGAGCTGACTCCCTCCTCCCCAGTCGCAAAGTTGGTGCGGCACCCCTTCGCAACTTCTACCGGTGCGTCGGTCGAGGGGGGGATGGAGTGTCCGCCGATGACCACCGGCGAGTGCATGAGGGATGCGACAGACGGTGCTTCACGAGAGGGCACTCTCAGTGAGGACGAGCCATCCGACGAGTGGTCCGGCGTGGATTCGGAGACGGACGAGTGGTCTGACGCGTAGTTGGAGGCAGACATGGAGATGGAGACTATAGTTGACGTAGCAGAGACCACAGAGGCAGGTGGGCCAGCACCAGTGGATGAGGCAGTAGTAGCCGTAGCGGTGTCAGCCGGCACATGTGGAGCAGACGTCCGTTCCGCTACATTGGTGACCAGTGGGATGTCGCCAGACGTCCAGGCAGTGGGTGTGTCTGCAGCCATCGACGTCGTGACAGTAGCAGCAGTTGCAGTCACTGCTACTGACGGGACGTTGGCAGTAGACGTGGCTCTGGGAGGAGTCTCAGGTGACGAGATCCCCTCGTCTCCTGTCCACGGGTTCATCTATCGAGTTCCCACAGCTCCTGCCGAGGTGCCAGTCGTGGGGGGGATGGTGTGTCCGCTGACGACCGCGGAGGAGCTCGGCATTGATGATGCGACTGCTCTACAGCGCAGGATGATTGAGGTGGATGACGCCACATAGCAGACTCAGCTAGCGGAGAGTTCAGCGGGGGGAGACATTCGTTGTGATGGAGACTCTTCGTCAGAGGAGGATTGGTCCGATGCTGAGTCAGAGTCGGGGATGGAGTTGGTGATCGTTGATGTTTTGGCGGATGACGTGACGACGGCCGATGCCGGAGCTGCGCCTGACGATGCGCACGCTCCTGCATTAGCTAGTGTGGAGACAGCTGCCATGGTGCCAGGAGCAGCAGCAGGAGGAGCAGGTGATACAGATGCTAATGCTCGGCCCACAGCAGACACCCAGGTGGTTTTGGCAGATAGTGCTGGGCAGCAGGAGGAGGTGATTGACTGCCAGGACGAGGTAGACCTCCTCGATGAGGACCAGTCGTTCGTCGTGGAGTGGTCGGACGCAGGGTCGGAGGCAGACATAGAGGCCCAGTGCGTCGCCGTTCTTGCAGTAGCCACGGCTAGAGCATGCGATAGCCTCTCGGTGAGAGCAGACGTCCGCGTGTGTGACATGGAGGATGCAGAGCGAGATGCAGACATCCGACACCCCGCTACCCTGACCGGTGTCGTTGACACCACGGCGGTTCCAGCCGATGACATAGCTACGCTCGTCCGAGCTACAGTTCCTATACCCGAGCGCCTACGCTCCACGGTCGACGAGCATGTGGCAGTGGTGGCTCGAGCAGAGGCACATGTGCAGAGTCTCATGACCGAGCTCCGGGAGGCCAGCAGCCGTTGGTACACTACAGATTCTTCTGCACGAGAGGTTGCTGAGATGTGCATGGAGGATGTGCACATCCGTCTCGAGGCTGCGGAGTGGTCCCTACAGGATGCACGTTTGCGACGGGTGAACGCACAATAGCAGGTGGACGATTGGTTGTGCACCAGGGGCTCGGCGTTTCTGTAGGGTGTATGGGTTCCCGATGACAGCGACGATGCTGTAGTGGCAAATACACCGACGGATGATGACGTCTCGCCACCTGACAACCGAGTGTCGAGTGTGTCAGCAGCAGCCAGTGACTCCGCAACACCACCCCCTTTTGGTGCAGCTGCTACGGATGCGGACGCGCTCAGTGGTGACGACCTCCTGCCTGCAGCTGGTGATCAGTCAGCAACTGAGTCGCCTATTGGCGTGGAGAGCTTCCTACGCAACGAGGAGACGAGGATGCAGGAGGCAGTGACTCGCGCCGACGCGCACATGATGGAGGTCCACCATCAGATTCATTCCGCGACTGACCGCCTACACGCCGTAGATGCAACTGGCCGGCAGGCTGCCGCAGCAGAGCTCGACGAACTGCACACGCGTCTCGACGCAGTGTAGTCCGTGTTGCAGCATGCAGCACAGCAGTTGGCATGCATAGGGGAGGCGATACAGTTGGAGGAGGCCCTCAGCGCTGCACAAGTCACATCAGCAGATGACGACAGTAGTGACGACTACAACAGCGATGCCGATGACAGCGACGACACCGCTCCAGGGTGAGGCTCTGTGCGGACACATCCCACCAACATCGTCGTCACCCTTGCTATTGCTGTGCAGGGGTATGTGGCCATGGGGGAGCCGCGCTCCCTCCTCACGGATTGTGTTGGGAGCAGCCATCAGCTTTGCTCGTACTGTCAGTCTCTGCAGCCCAGGGGGAGTGTTGGTGTGAGGACTTTGGTCTGACATCTTTTTTGAGGACAGCGAGGTTACTTACGGTGCAGCACGATGCTATGGTGCAGGTTATGCTGGTCGAGACCCGCGCACCTGGTGAGTTTCACCGGTGTGATGTGGAGACCCATTGCCTCTATGTGTTACGTATGATCCATGCTAGGTTATGCTGGTCGAGACCCGCGCACCTGTTGAGTTCTACCGGTGTGACGTGGAGACCCATTGCATACATGTGTTATGTATGATCCATGCATGATGTGGTCGAGACCCGGGCACCCGGGGACTCATTTCCGGGGTCACGAGGAGACCTGTTTCTCTGTCTCTCTTGCTTGATGTTTGACACGTAGGTGTGTGATTCACTTCGTGCATGGTCGAGACCCGGGCATTTGGTGGGATGCTCCATTGTCACGAGGAGACCCTGTGCTGTGGTATGTTTGATCAGTGCTCGCTATGATTGGTTCCCTGAGCCATCATCTCTTGCCTTCGCTCAGACATCATTATGTTGACAATTGTGTCAGCCAGGGGGAGTGTTGGTGTGTGTGGCTTCCACCTGTCACAAGCGACGGCAAGGAGAGCAGCGCTACAGGAGAGCGCGACGACATGATCCCAGATGCAGACGCAGCTGGCCCCGGAGCACTGACGAGTGGTGGCTCCATCCACCAGCAGCTGCGAGAGAGCTGCCACGACGCCCTGGGTGCTTGCCGGAGTGCTTTGCGGTTTTTTTGCAGACGCTAGAGTTTTCTCGGTGGACTGGCTCTTGAGCCCGATTTGAATGTTTTGTATTTCCTGTCCACCGATTGGTGCCGGACTTGTGTGTGTGACCAGTCATAGCGTCTGGCTTGAGATTCTGCATCTCTAGGTTCAGACGGCGTAGCGTTCTGATTTGTCTGCGCAGAGTTACGGCCAAAATAGTGTTTTTGGGCCGGTTTTAGGACAGACCTTGCACTTCCGCGTGCGACACCTGTCGTGCGCCGCGGCAGGTATTTATTCTGTGGACCTGTCATTTGTTATCTCTCTCTGCAATTATATTCAGTTTGAGTTTCCTGACACTCTGTTCGTGTCCCAACCGAGACCCTTGCAGTTTTGTCTCTAACTTGTGACTGTTGTCACACGCTGACCTGGCGCTGACGCCTAGTGTCGCGGCAAGTGGTTAGGAAGGTTCTAGGAAACTTCTCAGGTGGGTGGGTGGGTGTGTGCGTGCGTGCGTGTGTGCGTGCGTGCGTGTGTGTGTTTGTTTTTTTTCTCTTTTTTCTTTCGTTCTTTCTTCTGTGAACCATGCCACATGTACCAAGGCTCAAATAACCAATCATGTACTGGATTTGTCAGCAAAGAAATCGGGCAGATCGAGTGTGCGACACAGTATGGAAACGGTCGGGGAGGGTCAATAACATGAAGGGAGAATGATGCAAGTATTGTTCAATTTACAAACAAACAAGTTGCGCCCCTTTTACTACGTTTAGTTTGCAAAACTATTTTTCTACATCAACGACATTAATCCATTCAATCTCTGCGAAAAGATGAGTAGCTGTACGCAAGCTAGTTGCATGTGCCAAACGCAGGCTAGTTGTCAAGACATACAGTTGTCAAGACATACAGTTGTCAAGAGAGGTGGTGAAAGATTGATGACTTTTCTTTGGACTCTAGGGTTTGGAATTCAAACTATGTAGTTTGCTTATAAAATTTTGTTAACTTTAGTTTTTTTTTCATAATTGTTGGCAGTCAAAAGTGAAGTTGCTGCAAAGTGGGTGCATTCCGACAGCTCGCTCTGTCGATGCGCTCGCCGCTGGCAATGGTGTAAAATTCGAGATTTCTTCGGATGGGAGCGAGACCAAAAGGAGACTGAGACAAGCATAATGCAAATCGGTACGAGACCAAGATTTTCTCTTCCTCTGTGCCCGGGACGAGACATCTCGTACCGAAGTGTAAAAATTGAGTTTCAAATAAAAAATGGTACCAAATGCTCCGGTGCCCATCGTTTCGCCAGATTTAGCAGCGCTGCCCATAGTCGAAATCGACATGACAGCGGTGCCCATGTTTTCGAATATCCGTCCGAAAACGGAATTCGACTTCGCTCTCGAGGCCGGCGACTGCCGACCTCGAGAGCGAAATCGGCGACTTCTGACACCGGCCGAGCCGATGTCAGAAGTCGGCGTGATGCGAGTTTTGGAGTTCGCAACTGCGAACTCCAAAACTCGCGACAGGGTAACACACATATCGCAAACCCCCCCCAATATCCGACAAACCCCCTAGTTACACTGGGGGGTTTGGGTTTTACTTTTTTACTTGCCCGGGCATCTACCGGGCCCCGCGGTAGCGGGGCCCGGCAGATTCCCTTTCATTTATCACACGTGCGCCGCGTCTTGCAAACCCTCCCAAACCTACGACAAACCCCCTAGGTTAAATGCAGGGTTTGGGTTTTATATTTTTACTTGCCCGGGCATCTGCCGGGCCCCGCGGTAGCGGGGCCCGGCAGATTCCCTTTCTTCTATCACACGTGCACCGCAACTCGCAAACCCCCCCAAACCTACGGCAAACCCCCTAGTTTTAATAGGGGGTTTGGCAGTGTCATCGCAAGCTCGCAGGGAGGTTTCGCCGTGGAACCCCTCCTGCGAGCTCGCGATGGCGGGCGAAGTTCGGCTCCGCCATCGAAGTTGAAATCCATGTCGAATCCGGTGAATACATGAGAAATATGACAGTCGTGCCCATTTTCGCTCGAAGAAGGACAAACATGGGCATCGCTGTTATGTCGTTAAAAACCATGGGCATCGCTGCTAAATCTGGCGAAACGATGGGTATATAACTACTTCGTCCATAAAAAATCTCAATCTCGATCTCAATCTAAAAGGCCTACCTACAACATAGCGACACAATGTTTTTTCACCTTCTTGCAAGCATGCCATTTGACATCATAGTGCTCTCCGAATAGAAGCAAAATGGGTTCAGACGATGAATGTGCCGGGTCACCCCTTGAACCCTAGATGAGGTACTCCATCTACACAATCGGATGTGTGCTTGATGCTATAGCCAATGAGAGCTCCAAGAGTGTCAGTCACTTGCAAAGATGTGCATGTGGGTCAAGTTAAGCGGTCACATTTGTCTTCATGACCACACAAGCAACCCTCCTCCATGATCCACAAGCGCACAGCCTAACATGCAGGAGAAAGTGCACATGCAGAAACAAACAAGACACACACTACACATGAATTCACAAGTGTGCATAAGTGGGGAGCACACTCGCACCACGAGACATACAAACAAAACATCAACCAAGTGCATCGGTAAAAAAACTACTGTTGAGAGTCTTTGTGAAAACATCAACATGCTACTCACGCATGCCAATCCAAACACATGGCCTCCTGTGACGACAATGTGGTTGCACACATAATGGTGTCCAATGTTGATGTGCTTTTGTGCGTGGATGATGTATGCCACCATGCTCAACGATAGCCTCATTGATGTTGTTGCAACAAAGAGTGATGGCATGGATGGGCACTTACAATCATTGCGGCAAGAGACACAGCTAGAGACTTTTGCACATACCATTGAGTGTGAAATACTCAGCCTTGCTCGAGCTTTGTGCCATGAACCCCAGGTTTTCACTCGTCCACAATGTGGCTGTTCCGCTGACTAGGAAGATGTATTATGTAGAATGGCGACTCATTGCCTTGTGCTTTGGGTCTCAGCACAACTGCAGTAGACTGGCTTGGTATGAATGTTGTGCACCACAGCATTGCACAATGCTCTTGACACCTTTGTTGCTGGCTAAGTTACTGCCTGATTTGCTGCCATTGCACAATGCCCTTTGCACCTGATTAACCTCGCTGTGTCTGTCCCCCTTGCTACCCTGCTGCGTACATTTTCTTCATCTGTGGTCATGCAGTTCTCATGTGTGTTGCGTGTGATGCTTGCTCATCTGCGGGCCAAAGGGGGTGTTGGTTTGGTGCACAAAAGTGCTGACGTCCTAGTACATTTATCACTTTCCACAGGTCTACCTACATACGCATCTGAGAAGGAAAGAATCAACATGGTTGATACACACGTCGAGTGGCCACTAGAGGCAACAACAAACTTTGGCATGATGGAAGTTCTCTTCCCTCATCTGCCAATGTCTCTTGAACTCACGTAGCCATGGCCTCATGCCTACGTCCTGGCCAATTACTCTCATGAATGCATACACTTAAGATGATGTGCATGGATGTTTGCATGCTTGCTTCACTTGAGGTGACATGTGGTTAGGTGCCGGGTCCTAATCCTGCTGGGGTTATGCTACCGGATTTTTCTGGCAACAAGCGCTCTTGTTCAACTCTGAGAGGGCTGGTTCGACCCCAATGGTTTTGGCGGCCACACCTCGAATCACGTGCTTGAGGTGGGGCTTCCTCACTATGATCAAGCCATGCTCTGCCTAATCACTCGTCAGCAATTCTCATTCTAAGGGTGAGCTTCTTGAAAGACAACTTCCTAGCACCACTGCCGCTGGCGTGGTGGTACAAGCCAACCAGCTAACTCACGAGCACACACAAGTGGAAGTGAGAACAGCAAGGGGTTGGCTAGGGATACAAGCACAAGTGTCAGAAGATGAAAACACCGAATTGTGCAGAGAGAGATGACAACTGAGGCCTGGAGAACCTAAATAGTGTCATGGACCTAGTGGATGCACACTCGCGGCGCACACGGGTGCTATTTTCTAGCAGGATAAAACAGTGGCAAAAACACCGCTTTGGCCATAACTCCCTGCAGCCACGTCAGAACGATTAGCCGTTTGAACCAGAACGGCCGCATCGACGAGATGTATGTCTTGATAGGCTGCACGCCTATGTGCTGTCCCACATCACAAATCTAAAAGACACGAGAGTCTTCTGGGCGCCCGTTGCCGCCGACCGCCGGTCTTTTGCCACCGTCTCTAGCCTCAAGGATCTGCACGTGAATGGACATGAGCCGAGGGGTCACCGTAAGTTGTGTACGACACACACAACAACACTCCCTCATGACCGGAGGGCGAAACACGTCCGTGTACATGCAGAAACTAATGCTGTACTGAGCAGGAAACGCACAGCCGATGCAGGCAGCAAGCACAGCACACGCAAGGTGGCACATGAGAAATCAACCTGCAACAGGGATGGGGCAGAGTCCTACGGAAGGAGTGGCCGCATGAAACTTCGAACGACCCAGAGCCTTGGTCAGAAAATCCGCGCACTGCCTGTCAGTGCCCACGTGGATGACTCGGATCTCACCACGATAAACCAGATCACGCATGAAGTGGTATTCGACATTGATGTACTTTGTACGGGCATAGAACAAACCTGAGTTCTTGGCGATGGCCTCCGCGCTCATGTTGTCACACTAGAGGACCACGGGGGAAATGGACTGACGCAGTTCACACAACAGACGGACTAGCTAGACACACTCCGCTGCACCGGCGCCTAGAGCAACAAACTCTACCTCAGCAGTGCTGCGTGCGATGCAGCCCTGCTTCCCACTTCGCAAGGACAGTGCAGTGCCTCCAATGAGAAAGATGTAGCCGGTGCGACTTTTGCCATCTGGACTCCACGCCCAGTCACAGTCTTTGTACCCATCGAGAACAACGGACACCTGCTCGCGAAAGCAGAGGCCAAAGCGTGCGGTGGACAAGATGTAGTGCACACACTGGACTGCGGCCTCTAGTTTTCGCTGGCGTGGAGCATGCGAGAACTGGGCGAGAAGGTTGACAGTGAAGGCAATGTCGGGTCGTGTCATGGTGGCCAAGTACATGAGCGAGCCAATGGCTCGAAGGTACATGGTCACATTGACTGGCTCCCCAGTCATCCACCTTTAGGGCGGCTTGCCCCTCAGGGGTCATGGGCGTAGAGGCCGTGCAGACGGTAGCGAGGAGGTTGGCAAACGCTCTTCCACAGTCTCTGTGTAGTGTCCCAGATGGATACGGAGTGTGCGACGGACACGGTCGTGCACAATCTCCATCCCCAAAAAGACGGAGGCCTCACCAAGATCTTTCATCTTGTAGGCCGAGGAGAGAAAAACCTTGGCAGCGTTCAGTGCTCCCAGATTGGGCAAGGTGATAAGAAGATTGTCCACGTAGACGAGGATGGCCGCGAGCGGTGCTAGGGACTGTGAGAGGAAAAGGGATGGGTCACCATCACTCTGAACGTACCCAGCGCGTCTAAGCGTGCTGGTGATCTCCTGATTCCAGTAGCGAGTTGACTGTTTCAGGCTGTACAAGGCCTTCTGCAGCCGGTACACACGACCGGTAACATCCTCAAAGCTGGGTGGCTGGACCATGTAGATCTCCTCCTCAAGGTCCCCATTCAAGAACGCGTTGTTGACATCCATCTGATGGAGTTCCCAGTCGTGCTGTGCCACCTGGCTCAACAGCATGAGCGTGGTCATCATCTGGCCAACAGGGGCAAAGGTCTCGGTGTAATCCACGCCAGGGACCTGAGAGAAGCCTTTTGCTGTCAGGCGCGCTTTGTAGCGCTCCACAGTGCCGTCTGGTTTTAGCTTCTTGCGGAGGACCCACTTGGCCTTCATGGCTTTGCGGTTCTTCGGCAAGTCCACCAGCTCAAAGACGCCGTGCTCTTGGATGGCATCGAGCTCAGCTTGGCAGGCAGCGCGCCACTGCTCAGCGTCGGAGGCTAACAAGGCCTCATGCAAGCTGGTGGGATCAGGAGACAGCAGTAGTGCACTTCGTGGAGCCAGGGCGTATGCCGCAGAGGGAGGGTCGACCGACACCATGGACTCGGCGGCGTCTCGAGTGAGACCGCGCTCATGAGCAAGTAGTGCCATGCCTGTGGCACAGCCAGGGTGAATCTCAGTGAGGCCGCGAGCACTCAAGTCGAGGGCCTTCGTGCCGGGGTCACCGCTGACGATGCTGCGTGTGGGGCGAGGGCGGAGGCGTCCGCCGGGTGCCCGTGTGTAGGGGTCCGACGGGGCAGGAGCAGTGGCCGCTGCCGACTCACATGCCAGTGTGGACCTCATGGCTGGCATGGCATCAGCAGCCGGGGATAGCCCCTCAAGAGACGCAGGCACGTCCGCGGCCGGAGGCTGAGACGGCTCAGAGCTAGACACGGACGCGGACGTAGGATCAGGCAAGGCTGCAGACGCGGATGCAGATGCAGGGTCAGGCAAGTCCTTAGACGCGGAAGCAGACTCAGACGCAGATTCAGACGCAGACTTAGACACAGGCGAGAGCGGAGAATCGGGGGCGGAGGAGTGACCCGTAGATGGGATGGGGATGGGGGTGCTGGCGGGCACAGCCTCTGCACACAGCCCCTGGGGCGTCGGCGACGGAGTGACCGGACCAAGCGAGGGCATTGTGCCAACCGTGACAGGGTTCTCCCCCACACTACGGGGTCCGGAATACCCAGGGGCATGAGCAGCACGTAGAGCGTGAATGTGAGCAAGATTGTGGAAGGCAAGATGCTCGAAGAAGAGAGCATCACGGGACTCCACAACGCGGCGGCGCTCAGGGTCCCAGAATGGCCAGGCCTTGGACCGCGGGACGATGCTGACAAAGGCACAGATGCGGCCCCACAGAGAAATCTTGCTCCCCTGCTGCTTCGGTGTGAACCAGACGCAAGCAAGGGAGCCCCTGACACGGGCCAGGCGCAGATCCGCGTGACGCCCATACCACAGCCCGTAGGGCGTGCGGTGACCTGGGAGGGGGCCGTGGGGAATGCGGTTCCAGAACCAAGTCATGTACGCTATGCCCTCGAAGGCAAAGGCCTCAAGCATGGCGTTGTCCGCGCGCATGGCACTGACCGCATCCTCCATAGTGTGGTTCCAGTGCTCTGAGACATCGTTGTGCTGGGGGTGGCTTGAGCGGAGAGGTTGTGGAAGACACCAAGCTCAGTGAAGGAGCGGGCCATGTCACTAGGGTACTCGCCGCCGCGGTCAGAGCGAAAGGTTTGAAGGCGGTGGGAGGACTGGCACTCGGCCATGACCACCTAAATGCGGACAGCAATGGCGGCATCGCTCTTCTGACGTAGACTATAGACCCAGCGCATGCGCGTGAAGTCATCAGTCAACGTGAGGACATAGGAGCCGCAATCCTCCTGAATATCGACAGGGAGCAGACCCATGAGGTTGGAGTGGACAAGTTCCAAGGGCCGACGAGCCCTGGAGATAGACATAGGATAGGTGGACTGCTGCATTTTGCCTTCAGCACAAGACAGGTAGTCGTTCGTGGGCAGCGCCTCGAAGGACGCCGCATCAAGACCGAGAGCAGGCTGAGTGCAGATCAGTATGTCGACAGCCCCCAGGTGCACATGACAAAGACGTCGATGCAGGAGACGGTGGTCCCCTGAGAACCACCGTCGATGAAGACATGAGCATTGGGAGAAGGAGGCAAAGGGGGGGTACTCACGATAGACCCAGAGATGTGATACAGATCATTGACAACTGTCCCACGGAGGACGGTCTCCTCGGTGTCGCACACAAAGATGCGAGCATCGGCAGCTATGTGCGTGACACCTAGGCCCATCTTGGTGCAACCACAAACAGACAGGAGGCTGAGTTCCAGATCAGGGACAAAGAGGACGTCGGAGATGTATACGGGACCAGTGGGTCCGGTGCACTGCACAACCCCAATACCCTGGACAGGGACCTCATGGCCAACTACAGTGCGGACAGAGCAAACAGTGCCAAAAGATGCAAGACGACAAAGGCGTCACGATGACATGTCATGTGATGGGTGGCACCAGAGTCCACGACCCAGGTGGCATTCATGACATGCGTACAAGGTGTAACGTGGCACTCGGCGACTGAACAGGGGACGGCCGCGGGACGCTCTGCAAGCGACACGACAAGATGAACGGAGGAGCGTACATGAGACGCATGCAACCAAGACACGTCATCAGGTCCGTCACGCGCACACGACTGGGCATGGGGACCACCACAAGTATCATCACGCAATGACACAGACAGGCCACAAGGTGTAGAACCCCCCGGCTCAGTCAACTCACTCGCACCTCCCTGAGATGAGCGTAGGGTGAGAAGCTGGTGCAGCTCGGCGATCGTCCTTTCCCGGTCGGCAAGCGCCTGGTCGCGAGGGTGGGTGGGAGAGGCCGCTGTGGCAGCGGGCAACTCTGGGATGGATGCGGTGGTGGCAACAGAGTAGGCGGTCCTATCGGACGTCTGGCGCATGCGCGCCTCGTGCGCTTGCTGCAGCCCGCACGTGACCTTCGCCCAGTCCAATGGGCGGCCCGTCAGGCGAGTGCAGTCGGGGTAGCAATGGTTGCCTTCGTAGTTGAAGCACACAAAGCGGCGGCCTGTCGTGCCCCCTGAACCACTGCTACTACTGCTGCTACTGCTGCTGCCA
The DNA here is from genome assembly GCA_023375785.1 of Penium margaritaceum. Classification (NCBI taxonomy): domain Eukaryota; kingdom Viridiplantae; phylum Streptophyta; class Zygnematophyceae; order Desmidiales; family Peniaceae; genus Penium; species Penium margaritaceum. The sequence goes on from SZWC01014908.1 coordinate 14,511, forward strand.
CTACTGTTGCAACTGATGCTGCTCGCGTTGGTGCCGTTGTTGGTCCCACCGCTGGAGCCACCAACAGACAATTTGCGGCCCTTCTTCCCCTAAGCTGGTGCCGCTGTTGCTACACACGTGGAGGAGGAGGATGCGGCAGCAACTGCAGATGAAGCAGTGCTGTGACGAGCGCGGTTTGTGGCGTCCATGCCGGCGACCTCCAGGAGGTGGAGGGTGGCCCAGCGCAGCAGGGTCCCGTCGCTCCCCATGTCGCACAGTAGGGTCTGGTCAAAGTTGCTGAAGACACGCGCGTAGTCGGGGCGGATGCCATAGTGGATGATCTGGAGGGCGGAGTACTGCGCGGTGGCATCATCTCCCAGCTCCTCATGCGGCTGGATCGCCCTGCGCCAGTAATCAACTGCGGACTCCTGAGTGGTCTGGCAAAGGGAGTTGAAGTCGACGAGGCGCTGGGATGGCAGGGCCAAGGTGGCGCCCTAAAAAAGAGTGACAGCTAGTGCCCATGCCACAGAAGGGTCAACTACCGAGCCGGTTAGCAGATCGCCAAGGAACCGACTGAAGTCCTTGGTGAAGTCCGGGGCGGCCTTCATCAGGCCGGAAGCGGCGCGAACCGCCATCTGTGTCTGTGCGGGGTCAGACGCCTGGTATGGAGTGAGGTAGTAGGCGAGGACTCCCTCGCTCATGGCCCACATGCGGAAGCGCGGTTCCCAGGACTTGAAGTCATTCCCAGTCCGAAAGACGGGCGGGTCCGACTCAAACCACTTCGGTGGCTTGACCGTCGGCAAAGCGATGGCCGAAGCCACTCCGAGGCCGGGCATAGAGGAGGCAACCCCCTTACCCAGGTGGGCCCACAGAGCCAGCTCCTCAAAGCTCAGAGGGCAGCGAGATGAGCTCAGGCCGGCGTCAGCACTAGAGCTTGTGCCTTGGAGGGCGGCATTGGCCTCACGCGCTCTTCGGCGCACCTCCAGGCGAATGAGGCGCGCTCACAGCAGCTCCTCCTCACCTCCCTTGCCAGAGTTGGAGAGGGTCTCCACGACCTCATCAGCAATACCACCGTGAGCGAGGTGGTCCTCGCTCGGGTCTGCCGACAGATGCTGCTACTGCTGTTGCTGCTGCTGGGGCTACTGATGCTGAGGCAGTAAGCCCCTGATCAGGTTCTGTAGCTCAGCTACCAGCCGCGTCAAAGTATGGCGGCTCTCTGCCTGCAGGTCAGCCAACGCGCGCACCTAGTGCACCAAGATCGCCAGACACGGCGGCCGCTGCTGCTGCTCCTATTGCATCTTTTGATGCTATCGCTGCTGCTGCTGCTATTGCTGCTACTACTGCAGTTGCGGCTGCTGTTGTAGCTGCTGCTGCTGCTCCTGTTGCTGCTTCCACTGTGGTGACGATGGCGACGGTCGGCGTTGGCCGCTGACGGAGCTGCCCTCGACAACTGCGTCAGTGTCGGCGCTGGAGGGAGTGAGCTTTGGCATGACGGCCAGTCCCTCTTTTTTTGTTTTGTTATTGCTGCGGAACTCTCCACCGCGGAACCTCACTTCCGCGGAACACCTTCGTGGAATACCTCCACGGAACACCTCCAAGGTACACCTCACCGCGGAATTCCTGCGGACTGCCGCGGAACAACTCGGGCTGGACGCGGTTGTGCTGACGCGGAACGCAGCAGGGTGCCGAGAACAGCCACCGCAGTCGCGCCGATGCGGAACACGGCGGGATGCCGCGAACTGCCGGGGTACCTCTGTTGGTGCGTTCCGCGACCACCGCAGGGCTGCCACGACTGGCGACCGCGGAACCGGCGCGTAACTGTCTCGGATTCGCGACCGCGGAGCACCATGGAGCATCCCTCGCATGTTCCAAAAACGCCGCAGAGCTGTTGCGGCGGAATGCCATGGATCCGCGGAACACCACGGATCTGCCGCAGCACCGCCACCGCGGGGTGACAACTTCGTAATGCTGCGTGCGACCGCGGTAGATACGCGGCACCGTCGGCGGGTTCCGTTGCGGTTGCGTAGCTGCCGTGTTCGCTGCGGAAACTTTGTCACCGTGGAACACCGCGGAGTTTCCGCGGAGCGGCTGCTGCTCCACGAAATAGCCGCGGAAAAATCGTGGAGTTCTTAAGAAAAAGACAGTCGGAGCGGTGGTGGGTCCTCCCAGGACCTCCTGCCGAGACAGTGGACGTTGCTGCTGCTGCTCCTCAAGGCAACGGCTGTGGTCGCCTACTACTGTTGGGGTTGCTGCAACTCTGCTATGCAGATGTGCGAGCATTGGCTTGCCGCTCTGATACCATGAAAGAAAGCTTCCTAGCATCGTTGCCTCTGGCGTGGCGGTACAAGTGAGCCAACTAACTCACGAGCACGCACAGGTGGAGGTGAGAACAGCAAGGGGTTGGCTAGGGACACAAGCACAAGTCTCAGAAGCTGCAAATACTGAATTTTGTAGAGAGAAATGATAATTGATGCCTGGAAAATCTAAATAGTGTCACGGACCTAGTGGATGCACACACACGCGGTGCACAAGGGCGTTATTCTCTAGCAAGATAAAACAGTGGAAAAAACACAGTTTTGGCCATAACTCCCTGCAGCCACGTCACAACGACAGCCGTTTGAACCAGAACAGCCGCATCGATGAGATCTACGTCTTGATAGGCTGCACGCCTATGTCCTGTCTCACAGCACGAATCTAAAAGGTAGGAGAGTCTTCTGGACGCCCGTCGTCGCCGGCCGCCGGTCTTCTGCCAACGTTGCCAGCCTCAGGGATCTGCACGTGAATGGACATGAGCCGAGGGGTCACCATAAGCCGTGTAGGACACACACTACATCACTTCTATCCAATACATGGCATCTCTCTCTCTTTCTATCTCTCTCTCTCTCTCTCTCTCTCTCTCTCTCTCTCTCTCTCTCTCCCCCC
>SZWC01014908.1:20063-30226 GCA_023375785.1 Penium margaritaceum
GACTCAACAGTACTCTCGTAGTGGTGTATCGCTCGAGTAGTGCAAACGTCTCATTGAAATTGATGCCTTGGACTTGGAATAACCCCTTTGCCGTGAGGCGAGCCTTGTACTTGTCGAGTGCACCGTTGGGCTTGTGCTTTCGCCAAAAGATCCAACGAGCATTGATGGCTCTGCGCCAAGGTGGAAAATCGAAAAGCTCATACACCGCATGATCATCAAGGGCGTTGAGTTCATCACGCATTGCAGCCTCCCACTATTGTGCGTTGGAGGCTACACGTGCTTGATGCACCATGGTCGGCTCAGGGGGCAAAGCACTGGTGGCCAACGTGGCGTGACGCTCGGCCACGCTACTCAAGACAACAGATTCCTGGGCTCGTCTGTGCTCCAAGGAGAGGAGCACGTAGCCAAGGGTGGAACTAGGGTGGACGACACCATTAGCTAGGCCCAGTGTGACCATGCTGGTAGGGCAAATAGGGGAGTGTTGAGTTGGAGACTAATGAGGATGGGCTGAGGTCGTGGAAGTGCTAGAATGGTTGGGGAGTGCACGAAGACGCCCACCCCGGACAAAGGGTGAGATAGGAGCAGGACTAGTGGTGACATGCAGAAGTGGGTCAGACACCCGAACGGAAGAGGACGCGGGTGAGGGGGCAGCCGAAGGTGTGACCGGGCTGGACGGGACAGCGGGAGAGGAGGTAGACTATGCAGCGTTGGTGACCGGAGTGGACGGTAAGTCCGAGGAACTGGACGAAGAAGTGGACAACATAGGGACATGCATGGACGACGAGGGCTACAGCGAGGGTGAGAGCTACGATGCAACAACACGGACTAATGGAATGGCAAGACCGACTTCCTCCCACAGCCGAGAGAGAAGCAGGAGGGAGGGGTTTGGGGACATGCGACCAAATTCCCAAAGGAAGACCGACTCAAAGAACAGAGTGTCGCAAGACTCAGCGACACCATGGCGGACAGGGTCCCAGAAACGCAGGCTTTGGACTGCGCAAAAAATCCAAGAAAGAGGCACAGACGACTGTGAGGTGACAATTTCCCATCATGCAGATCCTTTGGAAGCAAGACGAAGGCAATGCTACCCCAGACCCGAGCCAGACAAATATGAGCCCGATGACCATGCTAGCTTTCAAAGGGCGTGATAGTGCAAGGAAGGGGGCTGTGGGGAACATGGTTCCGGAACCAAGTCATGTAGCACATTACCTCAAAGGCAAAGAGCGGCGGCAGAACGGACTCAGAGAGAAGCGTGCAGACAATGTTGGCAAGCGTCTGCTTCCAACGCTCAGAGACACTGTTATGCTGGGGTGTGTATGGAGCGGACGTCTTCAAACACACCTCACGGGACTCGATGAGGCGGGCGGTGGGACCAAGGAATTCACCGCCATGGTCGCTACGGAAGACACGCAACGGCCGTTGACAAGCACACTCAGCCTTAGCAAGCCACGACTCAATGAAGGAACAAACATCTCTCTTGTGACGAAGAGCAAACACCCAGAGAAGGCAAGAAAAATCATTGATAAGGCACAAGATGTAGAGACCAACGTCACCAAGGAGGACTTGAGGCAAGAGTCCCATGACATTCGCATGAACATGATCAAGGGGATGTGCGAAATGAGAATTAGAAGGAGAGAAAGGAGAGCAATGCATCTTCCGTTGCGCATAGTCCACATAAGCAGTAGGACAAGGGACAGGGAAGGTAGAGGGCGAGAGGCCAAGAGCAGGCTGAAGACGAAGCATGCTGTGGATAGCATCAGTGTGAACATGACGAAGGTGACGATGCAAGAGACGGATGAGGTCAAGAGAGAGAGAGGGTGCAACATGAGCAAGAGCAGCGTTGACGGTAGGAGCGGAGGGGGCATGCAAGGGAATTCGATAGAATTTTCCACACTTCACGCCAGAGAAAACAGTACGTTGAGAGGAATGTAGACAGACAGTGCCAACGCCACAACTAGCAATGAAGTCCATATCTTGATCATCCAGGGACGGCACAGAAGGCAGACTGAGTTCCAGCGAAGGCACGTATAGAATGTCAGGTAGGTACAAGGCACCGCTAGGGCTAACAAAGCGCACGATGCCAACACCCTGTACAGGAAGCAATTGAACGGACCTAGAACAAACAAAGCGGAAAGAACCAAAGGAGCCTAACGAGATAAACGAGGAATGCACGGACGTCATGTGATGGGTCGCCTCGGAGTCAAGGACCAAGAGGCCACTAGACACACGTACGGAGGGCAGCACACTGCACACTAGACGTTGCCACAGTGCCAACAGAGGACGCAGACAAGGCACAAAGGGAAAGACAACAAAGAATAAAGTCTGACTGCCACCACTCAATACACCAGAAAGACACACATAAGGCACCCAGAACATGGCCAGGGGGGTCCCTACAAAGGACACTGTCAGTCTGATACGCAAGACCTCTCGTCAGCGATGCAGCACTCTCACCTCCCTGATCACGAAGGCGGAGAAGCTGAAGGAGGGAATGCTCCAAGTGGCGCTCCCGATCAGCACGATCACCATCAACGGACGCCGGTGGAGTTGGAGTAGATGTGCCGGTGGAAGGAGGAAACCATGGAGGAGTGGTGTAGGCAGAAAACGTTGGACCGGCAGATGCAGAGGCACCGTAAGGAGGTGGCCAGCCCTAGGGGTAGGGCTTTGGCGGCGAAGGAGAAGGAACACCAGAGGTGGCATGAGCTTGAGCCTGGAGTGGGGCAAAGGAGTGCGATGGGACACCGGAGCCGGAGGGCGAGGGTGCAGAGGAGGAGCTGGAGGTGCGAGCCCAGTGAGCGCACATCGCCCGCACAAGACGAAGATCATCCAGGGGAGCTGGGCAAGTACAACTAGAGTGCTCAGTAGAGCCGCAGTTCAGACACACGACTACTGGTCACGTGTCCTGCTCAACCTCACGAGCGAGGGCCAATTGGTGCTAAAGAGTCGCTATGACTGACTCGTCGTCACCAGGCATGGTGACGACGCGCTTGCTGTGCCAGACAAATTTCGGCAGAGTCTCCCCAACCCCAGTGGGCGTGGGAAAAATGTAGTTGCCTGGGGCAAAGCGTCAGAATGCTGCAGGCCAGCCCATCCCATGTCAGACAGTACAAGCCACCGCGGAACCAATAAGAGAGGAATGCAAACAGGCACATTATGCAGACGAGGGAGTCAAGAAGATGGGATGTGTGGAAAAGAAAGGAGAGGAGGAACCACAATAGTGGAGGTAGAACACATAACGGAGATGGTGGAGATGACGGGCACCACCAAAGCAAAGGCTCCGGTGGTGCAGGCGACACCGAGAGTGGCAAAGATTGTTGCAATGGAGATGGTGGCCGTGACAAAGGTGGAGGCGGCGGATGGAGCAGATGCTGCTACGGCGACGACAGTTGTTGTAGAGCTGCGAATGGAAGCTGCGGCCGTTGCTATAGCTGATGCAGCTGAGACCATTGCAGAGGCAATGGCAGAAGCTGTAGTACAGATTTGTGTGCCTATATCAAGAGTTGCTTCAGCAATAGGACCAGCAACAACTGCGGCTTCAGTGTATGACTCATCAGTTTGCCCTGCCGAGGTCAGTGCAAGAGCACAAGAGGCTCTAGCGGCTGTGGAAAAAGTAGTTGCGGCTGCTGTTGGTGAGTCAATTATAGCAGCTGTCATACGTGAGAGAGTACTAACAAGACTCACTTCGTCTTGCGTGAGCGCTATATACAGTTGGACTGCGGCCACCTCTACAGAATCCTGTGGCAACAGACCCCCCCCCCAGGAAAAAGAGGTGGTGAGGAGCTTACCAGACAGTGACATAAGGTTCTTGCGGGCGGTGTGGCGGATGATACGGACGCCCGGTTGTAGCTCATGCCTCTGCGACGATGCGCATGGCACTGCAGTGGGCTACCCTTGTAGTACGCGCTGGAGGGAAGAACACTTGGAACGTCATGATGCGCCTGTGTGGCATTCGCTGCACCAGGGAGCGGTGCAGTCATGTGACACACTGCTGCGGAGGAAGTAGAGAAGAGGAGGTGGTGTAGTCACACGGCAGATATGACAACAGCTTCTGTTGCTGCGTGTGCACCGATCGCACCCGTTGCAGCGATGGCAGATGTGGCAACCCCTGTTTAGAATGCGGATGCCGTTTCCACTATAACGTATCCGTGGCTATTTACGTTACTGCCGAGTAGCAGCCACGCTCGCAGTTGTGCCCGCTGTTGCGAATGCCTGCATAGTGGGAGTGGGTGTTGCTTCGGGTGCTTTGGCTGCTTTGGCTACTTTGGCTGTGACCATGCTCGCTGATTTGGCCACGCTCTCTGCTTTGGCCGTGCTCGCTGCTTCGGTCATGCTTGCTGCTTCGGTCGTGCTCGCTGCTTCATCTGTACTCGCTGCTTCCGCCGTGCTCACTTCTTTGGCCATGCTCGCTGCTTTGGCCGTGCTTGCTACTTTGGCCGTGCTCGCATCTTCACTATTGCTCCAGTTGTGAGGGCCGCTGGTAGTCTAGCAGATAACGCACTGCAGAGTGTTGCGTAGCGAAGAGAGGTTGGTAGGAGCAGATGGCTGGACACCAATGTGCCCGTAAAAACACAGAATGAAGAAAGGGAAACCCCGAGTCAAGGGGACCGTGATGTCGCGGGCCCCGCCAAGGACGCCACAAAGGCTCCTTAGTGTGCGCAGACTGCTAGATTGTAGTTGGGACTGGCGAATGTCATCAAAAGTGTGGAGGTGTGTGATGACAAAACGCCACTTGCCAAGGATTGCGTGTGAGTGCGTGAGAGGAGCTCATTCCCTCTACTTGCTTTGATACCAGAGGATAGTGACACCTAACAAGAGGTAGAGCGAGGGAGAGCGGAACGCATAGAGCTTAAGGAGAGCACGCTATGGACGCTAGTGTTTCAGCCTTCAGCGAAGAAATGCGCAAAAGTATGAGAGTAAAACGGGACAAAGGTGTTAGCATGCTTCGAGTGGCCGATGGGGTGACAAGCGGGCGAACAGCAAGCCCATCCTCGCTCACAGCCCTTGCAAGCAAGGCTCGAACTTGGATCTGCTGCATGCATTAACCAGTTAGCAAGAAACCATTCAAGGCCATGAGAACAACCTGGCTATGACCCCCCCTCCCCCCGTTCCAACAAGTGGCACTAGGAACCCTAGTGTCATCAAGAATAAAAGATAAGAGAGCCTGTGGTAGGGGTAACACTCCATCCCGTGAGTGTCTCTGGATCGTATCCTTGTGCATGCCCGTAAGTTTTGGCGTCAACGCCGATGTTGCTCCAGCATCACTCGCTGCAGCAAGGCCACGGGTCACGTGTCTCTAGCACATAAACCAATACCAACGGTGCTCCGACGCCACCTGTACTTGCATTAGGGATCTCGATAAGCATTGACACGGCCGAGTGGTCACAATAAGTGTTGGTTTGTGTCTCACATCTCTCACTTGTACTCTGTTTTGTCCTCCCGGCTTGTGCACATCGGCGTGCAGATGTCTGACGGCGAGACCCGACGCTGATGGAGTGTCATCCGATGGAGCCGACGAGGCCCACACGCGGTTCACTGGAGCCTCCTCCCTCCTTCGTGCTCAACTCCATCGGCAGACCTCCTCGGCGTTCGTGCCGCCGGCAGGCACTGTCACTGCATATGCTTCCTGCATGCGTCCAGCGTCGTATTTGACTGCATTGTTGCGTCCGCAGCGCTATGTCATGCCCTGGGTCCAAGTGTCATGACTTTCTCGCACTGCTGCTACCGGGGGTTAGCGTAGACGCTGCCTGGGTTTAGGCAGCCAGAATTCCGCACTACTATTTTTCTAGCTGATTCTGACTGCACGAGTGCATTTGCAGCGTGTGTATTATGGTATGGTCCAGTTTTCAGGAAAAACGGACGACGCACGGGTTTGGGCTGTCGGTTGTCTGGCAAGGCTCACGGAGAAAACCTACGAGCCTGAAAACAGAGCTATTTTCTGATTGGCGGGTGAACTGAGTATCAAGCTCTACAGAGCTAGGGGGGAGCTAGAACTTGGAGGGGTCTCCCATTGTTGTTTATTCTTCACTCCTATTCAGTTACTTCCAGTTTTCAGCTTCTTTTTGGCGCTAACACTGGCGCGCGCACTTCTGAGTAACAAACCCAGAGCATCCAGACTTAGCCTCTAGAGCAGCGGAATCAAGGGATAGCAGACTTAAGCAACGAGCGTGGAAGCCCGCACGCTGCATCAACAACGCTGCTGCTCCAACCTGCTGCTTAGTATTTCCAGCTTGGTATCAGAGCCTCAGCGTAGTAGCAACAGCAGAAGACTGGCATACAGGTGCCAGACAACGCCGACGGACCCCCATACGCGCCAGTGGAAGGGAAATGCTGCAGGATTTTTTCCCGGCAGCATTGACCAGCCTGGTGGCGGTCAAACTTTTCCCCACGGCCACAGGGCCAGGGGAAATGCTGCCGAAGTTTTTCGGCAGCACTGACCCCCACGTATGACACGAGGAGGCGTGCGGCGAGCGTTGTCAGGCATTGCGACGACGCCACACATCGACCAGGTGTGATCGTTCTGCAAGCAGCAACAGCGGCAGCAACTTGGAGCAGCAGCAGTAGCTGACAGTAGCAGCAGCGCACAACAGCTTGCAACAGCAGCAGCCCGCAGCAGCTTACAGCAGTAGCAGGGCGTAGTAGCAGCAAGCAGCAGCAGCAGCCGATTGCAGCAATAGCAGCAGCAAGCAGCAGCAGTAGCTGGCTGTATCAACAACAATAGCTGGCTGTATCAGCAGCAGCAACGAGCAGCAGCCTGTAGCAAGCAGCAACAACTGCTGCAGTAGTAGCCAGCAGTAACCCGCAATAGCAGCAGCTGCAGCACGCAACAACAGCGGTTTCAGCTGCAGCTGCTCGTAGCTCAATGTCCGCAACGAACTGCGGGCTGCGAGCAACGAGCTTGCTGCTCGCAGCCCGCAGCAAGCAGTGGGCATCAAGGAGAGAGCTCGCTGCTCGCTGCTCGCTGCTCACGGCTGGCAGCGAGCAGCGAGCTCGCTGTGCCACCAAGCAGAAGAGAAAGAGAAAGAAAAAAAAAGGGAAACTCAAGAAAAAAATTCCCCCACCCCACAAGTACCTTTGTAGTTGCTGCTACTGCTGCCACGGCCGCTACAGCAGCCACAGTAGCCGTAGTAGCATGGAGCAGCCTAGCAGCAGCAGTAGCAGTGGTTGCTACAGTAGCAATGGCAATAGCAGCTACGTGAGCCACAGCAACAACAACAACAGTAGCAACAGCAAACCAGCAGCAGTTGTTGTAGTAGCAGCAGTAGCAGCAACTGCAGTAGCCGACATCCTTTGGCTGACATAGTAGCGGCTTCAGAAACAGCCACTATTGACGTCAGCAACTTTTCAGCTGACATCACTACTAACGTCACTACTGATGTCATCAACAAAGAAAAAAAAACAAGGGGTAGCATCAGCAGCGAGCAGCGAGCTCGCTCTGTAGCTGTAGGAGCTGCAGCAGCAGCAGCAGCAGTAACATCATCAACAGCAGCAACGCCAACAAAGAAAAAAAAACAAGGGGTAGCATCAGCACTGAGCAGCGAGCTCGCTCTGTAGCTGTAGGAGCTGCAGCAGCAGCAGCAGCAGTAACATCATCAACAGCAGCAACGCCAACAAAGAAAAAAAAACAAGGGGTAGCATCAGCAGCGAGCAGCGAGCTCGCTCTGTAGCTGTAGGAGCTGCAGCAGCAGCAGCAGCAGTAACATCATCAACAGCAGCAACGCCAACATCCTGCAGCTCCTACAGCTCCTGCGGCTGGCAGCGAGCAGCGAGCTCGCTGTGCCACCAAGCAGAAGAGAACAGGAGCTGCTAAAGCCAACCATCTCAGGTTGACCTTGCTACTGACGTCCCTTCTGACATCAGCAGCACACACAAGAAAAAACAAAAAAAGGGGGAAAGGGGAACCACTGGTTACCAGCCCTAGTGGGGAGGGGTCCTCCTCTGATGGGGGTACCCCTAGCCCTCCTTTCCTGTAGCAGCTGCAGTAGCCGCAGCAACAGCAGTAGCAGCAGTAGCTGTAGCAGTAGCAGTAACAGCAGCAGCAGTAGCAGCGGCAGCAACAGGAACAGCAGTAGCAGTAGCAACAGCAGCAGTAGCTGTAGGAGCTGCAGCAGCAGCAGCAGCAGTAACATCATCAACAGCAGCAACGCCAACATCTTGCAGGCTCTGTCGTCGGTCCTTCTACCTTGACAGATCCGCTCACTGCTTTGCGCCAGTACCTTGCAATGCTGACATAGCAGCTAGCGGCACTACAGCTGCCGCCATCGCCGCCGCTGCAGCAATCGCAGCAGAACCATCAACAGCCGTCGCCATAGCAGCAGCAGCCGCCACCGCAGTAGGTGTACCAGCATCAGCAAGCATCGTTTGTTCCACCCGGGTACGCAAGTCCCGCGGTCTCCTCTGCCAAGCAATACTTGGCGCAGCAACACACCCAGCGCCAACGCTAGATAGTGACGTCAGTCCTAGGCCCCACTTTGGGTGTAGGTTGCAAGCCAAAGAACTTCAAAACCCCGCCGCCGCTTCAGGCTGGCGACAAGTTCTGGAGCTGGGAGCTCAGGACTCGGATCTTGGCATAGGGCGAGGGCCTGTGGCCTTACTATGTCCTTTCCTTTGACTCTACTCAGGCCAACCAGGTTTATGACGCCGGTCACGCCATGCGGGCCCATGTCCCTGTCGCCCCTTGAGCCACACGCCTCGCCCTTGAGCCCTTCCTTGGCGACCTCACCACTGGCGCCCTCCCTGACCCGGCAGCAGCCTGGCACGTCAGGAGACGGGTGGTACACGTATCCACTCCTGACTGACGAGGCTCGTGTCATTGCCACCATGCGTCCCCAGCGCGAGTGCCGCCTTTCCACCAGTGCCGTGACCGTTGCTGCTCCTGTCGCATCTGCGGCGCCCGTGACGGCTCCACCATAGCTTCCTCCACGCCCGCAGCCGGCCACACCCGCTGGTCCATCACCGGCGCCTTCCTTTCCCTTCCTAGACTCCGGCATCGTCACACCATAGTCGGTCTACTCCGTCAAACCCTCTGCCCGTGAGCGCTAGCTAGAGCAATTCATTGCCTTCCAGCTTGGGCCTCCTTGCCCTCCTCCCCAGGGAAGTACGAGTTGCGCTGTCGCTAGTTCCTCCCCACCCTACATGACAGAGTCGGTCCGACGATCATGTCCTGCATCATCGTCCGTCTCGTCCTCTGTCGTGCCCTGTCCTCCTGCTCCTCTTCGTGACGATGTTGCATGGCTAGACGACTGGCACTCTCGGTTTGCACCTCCGTCCACTTTGTCAGCGTCGCTCACCCATTACCATGTGACTGTTGTTGAATGTTTTTGCCCCTTGTTCAGTGTTGTAGGACGGATCAGGAATGCTCTGCCCCTTGTGGAGGTATGACCCCTAGATCCGTTGTAGTGTGACTCAACTATGCTCTGTCTCTTGTGAGATATGACCTGTGAGTACACCATGTGGGTGAGTGGTTACCTTGGCCATTTTGTTGATTTGGCCAAGTGAGAGGTCATGAGGTCGATCCTGGCCCCATGCAATCTTGTTTGCTGTGGAAGCTTCCAAGAAAGAAAGTCCGTAGCTTCTTGGACGCTACATGGTTGGTCTGTCACCTTGACACTAGGATGCTTATGTGTCAAGCCCACAGTGCAAGTCTATTGGTGACGTGGCTGGTTCAGGCCACTTCCCAGGAATGTGCTTTTGAGTTCTAGGACTGGACAGGCAGCTATAAAAGGACTTGTCTTGCATGCTGATCAATCAACCCTTGCTTGATGCTCTCTTGCGTATTGACGACTTGAGCTCTTCTTGAGATGTAATCCTAAGGCGTTAGTACTCTTGAAGGTGAAGTGTATGCCTGATTAAGTTTGGGGTGCATGACACATGTCAATAAAGGAAGAAGGCCTAAAAACCTTTGTGAGCTTTTCGGTTTCGCGGCTTCTCTGTCAGAGGTGGTTAGCTCAGTAGCTAACAAAGGGTTATGGGCCCACTCCTCTGGTTAGGGAAGTTTCACGCACGCAACCGCTAAGGTCACAAGCAGTGAGAGCGCCTTCGCTCTCACCCATCTTCTCTGTTTGCAGGGCAATATCAGCAGGAGGGGAATGCAACACATCTGCACCTTTCTACCTTGGGAGCTGACATCAGCCTACATCAGCCTACATCAGCCTACATCAGCCTACATC
>SZWC01014908.1:33641-56894 GCA_023375785.1 Penium margaritaceum
GGCATGGTCAACGCAAGTGATGACGAATGATGATGGTCACTGACGCAAGGTGCAAGGGAGAGATTTGTTGAATGTTTTTGCCCCTTGTTCAGTGTTGTAGGACGGATCAGGAATGCTCTGCCCCTTGTGGAGGTATGACCCCTAGATCCGTTGTAGTGTGACTCAACTATGCTCTGTCTCTTGTGAGATATGACCTGTGAGTACACCATGTGGGTGAGTGGTTACCTTGGCCATTTTGTTGATTTGGCCAAGTGAGAGGTCATGAGGTCGATCCTGGCCCCATGCATATCTTGTTTGCTGTGGAAGCTTCCAAGAAAGAAATTCCGTAGCTTCTTGGACGCTACATGGTTGGTCTGTCACCTTGACACTAGGATGCTTATGTGTCAAGCCCACAGTGCAAGTCTATTGGTGACGTGGCTAGTTCAGGCCACTTCCCGGGAATGTGCTTTTGAGTTCTAGGACTGGACAGGCAGCTATAAAAGGACTTTTCTTGCATGCTGATCAATCAACCCTTGCTTGATTCTCTCTTGCGTATTGACGACTTGAGCTCTTCTTGAGATGTAATGCTAAGGCGTTAGTACTCTTGAAGGTGAAGTGTATGCCTGATTAAGTTTGGGGTGCATGACACATGTCAACAAAGGAAGAAGGCCTAAAAACCTTTGTGAGCTTTTNCTTATGTGTCAAGCCCACAGTGCAAGTCTATTGGTGACGTGGCTGGTTCAGGCCACTTCCCAGGAATGTGCTTTTGAGTTCTAGGACTGGACAGACAGCTATAAAAGGACTTGTCTTGCATGCTGATCAATCAACCCTTGCTTGATGCTCTCTTGCGTATTGACGACTTGAGCTCTTCTTGAGATGTAATGCTAAGGCGTTAGTACTCTTGAAGGTGAAGTGTATGCCTGATTAAGTTTGGGGTGCATGACACATGTCAACAAAGGAAGAAGGCCTAAAAACCTTTGTGAGCTTTTTGGTTTCGCAGCTTCTCTGCCAGAGGTGGTTAGCTCAGTAGCTAACAACTGTCACTGACCTGGCCACACCGGTCCAGGATCAGTTAGAGACCTGGATCATCGACTCCGGGGCCACACATCACATGACGGCCTCGCGTGAGGCCTTTAGTGTTCTTGGTCCCGTCATCGATGTCACCGGGGGTCGGACGGGATCTGGTCAGGTGCTGCCCGTTCGTGGTGTAGGCATCGTTCGTTTCCATGGTCCAGCTGGTGATGTCTTCTTGACTGATGTTCTCTTTGTCGCTGGACTTGAGCTCAGCCTTCTGTCTGTCACCGCCCTTGATCTCATGAGCATGGATGTTATGCATTCACGTGGTGTGGGCACTGTGTCGTTGCGCCCGTCCGGTCGTGTCGTTCTGCATGCCACCGCCCGTGGCAACTTGTGGCACGTACCACGCCTGTCCGCTCCTACCCTTGTCTCCTCCTCGTCGACAGATGCTGGCCATGTGTTCATTACTAGCACCCTGTCTCCATAGCACATACGTCTCCTGCATCACCACCTTTGTCACGTCCACTCTGGCGCTGTTGACAGCATACTTCGCACACAGCAAGCCATGGGCCTTGACTAAGCCTCCTTTCCTCTGCCGTGTCCGACCGAGTGCATTGATTGTGCTTAAGGCAAGATGCACTGTTCCACCTACCCCTTGTCTGCCTCTTGAGCTTCCGCCCCGCTCGACCTGGTTCACTCTGATGTCATGGGTCCCCTCCCGACGATGTCCATCGGTGAGCACGGTCGTTACGTCCTGACCCTTATGGACGACTATTCTCGCTATCGCTGGGTCTTGTGCCTTCGGCAGAAAAGTGATGTCGCTCCCACCATTCGAGACTAGCTTGTCCGTGCTGAACGTGAATGTGGTCGTCCTCTCCGGCGCTTTCGTTCTGATCGCGGGGGTGAGCTCCTTGGGGAGACCACACTCTTCCTCGCCTCCTATGGTGTTCATCATGAAACGTCAGAGCCTTACACACTAGCCCACAACGAGGTCTCTGAGTGCTGGAATCGCACCATGGCTGACGCCGTCCGCACCATGCGGGTCGAATCCGGCATGTTTGATGGCTTCTTCTTCAAGGCTATGACCTACATGACGTGGGTTTGGAACCGGACTCACCACGGACCCATTCCTCGTCAGATCACCCCATACCAGCACTGGTGTGGAGAATGCACCGACCTGCGTCTGGTCCATGTCTGGGTGTGCGTCGCCATCGTGTGGTTGCCTGTCCCATACTAGGGTGGAAAGCTCGGGCCTCGTGGTCGTCCGTGTACCTTCCTTGGCGTCTCGCACCAGTCGAAGGCATGGCGCTTTTATGATCCCACCCGCCATTGCATTGTCGAGTCCCACGATGTCCTCTTCTTTAAGGACCTGTTTTCCCGCGACCTCGTTTGCTCCGATGCGTTGATGTTCCTCCCGTCGCGTGGGGGAGTGGTGGATCCGTCCTCCGTCCTGCCGCATCCGGGCGTTCCATCGTTTGCGCCCGCGGGTCCTTCTTCACTAGCTGCCCCATCTGTGTCTGAAAGTCCCTCAGCGCCAGCTGCCCCGTCCGTGTTCGCCAGTCCCTCAGGGTTGGCTGCCCCATCCGTGTCCGCAAGCCCCTCAGGGCCGGCTGCCACGTCTGTCTCCGCCAGCCCGTCAAGGTCGGATGCCCCATGTGCGTCTGACAGCCCCTCAGGGCTAGCTGCCCCGTCCGTGTCCGCTAGCCTCTCAAGCCCAATGCCCTATCCGTGTCAGCCAGCCCCTCAAGGTCGACTACCCCGTCTGTGTCCGCCAGCCCCTCAGGGTCGGCTGCCCCATCGGCGTCCGATAGCACCGCAAGGCCAGTTGCCTCGTCTGTGTCCGCTAGCCCCTCAAAGCCGGCTACCTCGTCTGCATGTGACAGCCCCTCACGGCCGGCTGCCCAGACCGTTTCCACCAGCCCCTCAGGGCCGGCTACCTCATCCTCGTCCGACAGCCCCTCAAGGTCGGCCGCCCTGTCCGTGTCTACCAGCCCCTCAGGGCCGGCCGCCCTGTCCGTGTCTGCCAGCCCCTCAGGGCCGGCTGCCCAGTCCGTACCGGCGCCTTGCACACGTGGTCCATGCGGGAGCCTCAGACCCAGGCCGTCAGTGAGCACCCAGGCCGCCTCTTCACGTCCTTTCACTCCATGACCCCCTCTCATCCCACGGGGTTCCTCACCTCATATCACATCCACTCCCACGGTCGCGAGTGGGGACCCTGGTACCAAGACACTCGACTTGGCCACCCTGTCGGTCATCGCCAACCTACATCCAGGGTCAGCTCTGGGCTATGCCTTGCTCCATCAAGAGCACCGGTATGCCGTTGCTACCACACTCACGCGGATGCCACCGGGGGCGCGAGACGTGCATGCCCTCACTGTCCGCCTGATAGAGCGACCAGCCATCCCAGCCACCCTACGTGAGGCTCATGCATCTCCCGAGGCGGCTCACTGGGAGCCTGCATTTGCCGATGAGCTTGCCGCCATTCGGAAACATCACGTATATGAGCTCGCTGACCTCCCCCTGGGCCGTAAGGTCATCGCCGCCAAGTGGGTTCTCCGGCGAAAGTGGAAGCCGGACGAGTCCCTGGACAAGTACAAGGCCCGTCTCACAGCCAAAGGGTTTGCTTAGGTCCCTGGGATTGACTATGACAAGATCTTTGCCCCTGTCGGTCGGTCCTCCACGAACCGAGCGTTGTTCAACCTGGTTGCCCAGCACGGGTGGGAATTGCATCAGGTGGATGTGAGCAACGCCTTCCTCTAGGGCTCGTTGGAGGGCGAGGAGCTCTACATGGTGCAACCTCCAGGCTTCGATGATGGCTCTGGCAAGGTCTGGAAGCTGCGGAAGGCCCTCTATGGCTTGAAGCAGTCACCTCGCTGCTGGAACCAGGAGATCAGTCGTACGCTTCTTGGTGGCGGCCTCCTTCGTGGCTCTACCGACTCCGCACTATTCATTTGTCCGCGAGGTCAGACTCTCGTCGCTATCTTGGTCTACGTCGATGACCTTCTCATCGCGTCGCCGGATGCAGCTGCCATCCAGCGGGTCAAGGACCTGCTGCACGCCACTCATCAGATGAAGGACCTCGGGCCAGCACGATTTTTTTTGGGCATGGAGCGCGAGCATGATCGCTCCGTGGGCATCCTGCATGTCCATCAGGCCGCCTACGTCCAGACCTTGTCCAGGCGTTTCGCTAAGAGAGCCTGTGGTAGGGGTAACACTCCATCCCGTGAGTGTCTCTGGATCATATCCTTGTGCATGCCCGTAAGTTTCGGCGTCAACGCCGATGTCGCTCCAGCATCACTCGTTGTAGCAAGGCCACGGGTCACGTGTCTCTAGCACATAAACCAACACCAACGGTGCTCCGACGCCACCTGTACTTGCATTAGGGATCTCGATAAGCATGGACACGACGCTACGACTGGTCACACACACAAGTCCGGCACCGATCGGTGGACAGGAAATACAAAACATGCAAATCGGGCTCAAGAGCCAGTCCACCGAGAAAACTCTAGCGTCTGCAGAAAAACCGCAAAGCACCCCGACAAGCACCCAGGGCGTCTTGGCAGCTCTCTGGCAGCTGCTGGTGGATGGAGCCACCACTCGTCGGTGCTCCGGTGCCAGCTGCGTCCGCATCAAGGATAGTGTCGTCGCGCTCTCCTGTAGCGCTGCTCTCCTTGCTGACGCTCGTGACAGGTGGAAGCCACAAACACCAACACTCCCCCTGGCTGACACAACTATCAACATAATGATGTCTGAGCGAAGGCAAGAGATGATGGCTCAAGGAACCAATCATCGCGAGCACTGATCAAGCATACCACAGTACAGGGTCTCCTCGTGACAATGGTGCATCCCACCAAATGCCCGGGTCTCGACCATGCACGAAGTGAATCACATACCTTCGTGTCAAACATCAAGCAAGAGAGACAGAGAAACAGGTCTCCTCATGACACCGGAAAAGTGTCTCCGGGTGCCCGGGTCTCGACCACATCATGCATGGATCATACATAACACATGTATGCAATGGGTCTCCACGTCACACCGATAGAACTCAACAGGTGCGCGGGTCTCGACCACCATAACCTAGCATAGATCATACATAACACATAGAGGCAATGGGTCTCCACATCACACCGGTGAAACTCACCAGGTGCGCGGGTCTCAACCAGCATAACCTGCACCATAGCATCGTGTTGCACCCCCAGTAACCTCACTGTCCTCAAAAAGATGTCAGATCAAAGTCCACACACCAACACTCCCCCTGGGCTGCAGAGGCTGACAGTACGAGCAAAGCTGATGGCTGCTCCCAACACAATCCGTGAGGAGGGAGCACGGCTCCCCCATGGCCACATACCCCTGCACAGCAATCGCAAGGGTGACGACGATGCTGGTGGGATGTTTCCGCGTAGAGCCTCACCCCGGAGCGGCGTCGTCGCTGTCATTGTCATCGCTGTTGTAGTCGTCACTACTGTCATCATCTGCTGATGTGACTAGTGCAGCGCTGAGGGCCTCCTCCAAATGTATCGCCTCCCGTATGCATGCCAGCTACTGTGTTGCATGCTGCCACACGGACTGCGCTACGTCGAGACGCGTGTGCAGTTCGTCGAGCTCAGCTGCGGCAGCCTGCCGGCCAGCTGCATCTACGGAGTGCAGGCGGTCAGTCGCGGAGTGAATCTGATGGTGGACCTCCATCATGTGCGCGTCGGTGCAAGTCACTGCCTCCTGCATCCTCATCTCCTCGTCGCGTAGGAAGCTCTCCACGCCAATAGGCGACTCAGCTGCTGCCTGATCACCAGCTGTTGGCAGGGGGTCTTCACCACTGAGCACGTCGTCATCCGTTGGTGTATCTGCCGCTGCAACGTCGTCGCTGTCATCAGGAACCAATGCACCCTGCAGAAACGCCGAGCCCCTGGTGCACAACCAATCGTCCACCTACTGCTGTGCGTCCGCCCGTCACCAACGTGCATCCTGTAGGGACCACTCCGCAGCCTCGAGACGGGTGTGCACATCCTCCATGCACATCTCAGCAACCTCTCGTATAGAAGCATCCGTAGTCTACCAACGGCTGCTGGCCTCCCGGAGCTCAGCCATGAGACTCTGCACGTGCGCCTCTGCTCGAGCCACCACTGCCTCATGCTCGTCGAGCGTAGAGCGTAGGCGCTTGGGTATAGGAACTGTAGCTCGGACGAGCGTAGCTATGTCATCGGCTGAAACCGCCGTGGTGTCAACGACACCGGTCAGGGTAGCGGGGTGTCGGATGTCTGCAGCTTGCTCTGCATCCTCCATGTCGCACACGCGGATGTCTGCTCTCACCGAGAGGCTATCGCGTGCTCTAGCCGCGACTACTGCAAGAACGGCAGCGCACTGGGCCTCTATGTCTACCTCCGACCCTGCGTCCGACCGCTCCACGACGGACGACTGGTCCTCATCGAGGAGGTCTACCTCGTCCTGGCAGTCAATCACCTCCTCCTGCTGCCCAGCACTATCTGCCAGAACCACCTAGGTGTCTGCTGTGGGCCGAGCATCAGCATCTGTATCACCTGCTCCTCCTGCTGCTGCTCCTGGCACCATGGCAGCTGTCTCCACACCAGCTAATGCAGGNACGTCTGCTCTCACCGAGAGGCTATCGCGTGCTCTAGCCGCGGCTACTGCAAGAACGGCAGCGCACTGGGCCTCTATGTCTGCCTCCGACCCTGCGTCCGACCGCTCCACGACGGACGACTGGTCCTCATCGAGGAGGTCTACCTCGTCCTGGCAGTCAATCACCTCCTCCTGCTGCCCAGCACTATCTGCCAGAACCACCTGGGTGTCTGCTGTGGGCCGAGCATCAGCATCTGTATCACCTGCTCCTCCTGCTGCTGCTCCTGGCACCATGGCAGCTGTCTCCACACCAGCTAATGCAAGAGCGTGCGCATCGTCGGGCGCAGCTCCGACATCGGCCGTCGTCATGTCATCCGCCAAAACATCAATGATCACCAACTCCATCCTCGACTCTGACTCAGCATCGGACCAATCCTCCTCTGACAAAGAGTCTCCATCACAGCGATCCGCCTCGATCATCCTACGCTGTAGAGCAGTCGCATCACCAATGCCAAGCTCCGCCGCGGTCGTCAGCGGGCACACCATCCCCCCCACGACTGGCATCTCGGCAGGGGCTGTGGGGACTCGGCAGACCAACCCGTGGACAGGAGACGAGGGGATCTCGTCACCTGAGACTCCTCCCAGAGCCGCGTCTACTGCCATCGTCCCGTCAGTAGCACTGAATGCAACTGCTGCTACTGTCACGACGTCGATGGCGGCCGACACACCCACTGCCTGGACGTTTGGCGACACTCCACTGGTCACTAATGTAGCGGAACGGACGTCTGCTCCACATGTGCCGGCTGACACCGCTACTGCTACTACTGCCTCATCTACTGGTACTGCCCCACCTGCCTCTGTGGTCTCTGCTGCGTCAACTGTAGTCTCCGAATCTACGTCGGACCACTCGTCAGATGGCTCGTCCTCACTAAGAGTGCCCTGTCGTGAAGCATCGTCTGTCGCATCCCTCATGCACTCGCCGGTGGGCGTCGGCGAACACTCCATCCCCCCCTCGAACGACACACCGGTAGAATCTACGAAGGGGTGCCGGGCCAACTTTGCAACTGGGGAGGAAGGAGTCAGCTCCGTGGTGACGTCTTCCGCTGCTGTGTCTGCTACTGCCTCCTGCACACGTCTCGCCAAACCTGCTCTCCGTCGCCTCGCGTGCCGAGTCCGAGAACGACGATGGCGAGCCGAAGAGACTACCCCAGAAGTGGAGGGGTCACTGGTCGGAATGACTCCAACTGCCTCCCGCACAGAGCGTAGGGTGTCAAATGTAGAGCTAAGGTCGGGGGGCGTGGCATCGTTAGGTGATGACACTGACGGAGGTGAGGATGACGAGGAAGAGGATGGAGTCTGCAATGGCATGGCGGTAACAACCCGCTCAGAGACCACATGATCTGTGAGTTGTTGCACCATGTGCTTTAGACCCTGGAGCTCGGCGTACAGCAGTGCCACAGCTCCGCTGAGGGGCGCTACGGTATCGACCGATAGCGTCCCGAGATCAGATGGAGGAGAAGGTAGACAGGATCGCATCCAGTTCGGCCGCCACCCGGCAGGGCGGTGGCGACACTGGCGCCAGCCATGGTGCCGGTCGCCATAGTAGTAGCAGGCAAAGCCACTCGACACATGATGTGTGTGCCATGGCTGCAACTGCCAGGGTGCCTGCGGTGTCTGCCACGTTTGTGGTCTCGGTGCAAGCCACGGCGCCGGATGCGCCCATGTCCACGCAAGTGTGCTCATCTCAGGAGATCGGCGTGGGTGAGTGCATACAACACTTGCTCACGCTGGCACAAGGCCACAAGGGAAGGTGAGCGATCGAAGCACAATCTCTCAGATGTGATGCGACGCCGTCACGAGGACGGTCACCACCGCGCTAGTGGTGCGCTGCTGTGCGACTCAAGTGTGCAAACTCAAGTCGCCTTCGGTGCTAATGCTGCACCGGGTGCCGTCGTCAGCCGACGGCTGTGGCCTCAAGCCACCTTCGTTGCTGCTGCTACCGTTGCAAACCTCACAACGGTTGCTGCTACTGCGGGTTCCGTCGTCAGCCGACGGTGGTGGCCTCGGGCCACTTAAAAGGTGAAAACAAAAAACTTAAAGACAGAGTAAAGGGGACCCCCCCCTTTTTTTTTCTCTNTCAGAGGAGGGGGAGGCTCGCTCCCCCCCTCGCGTGCAGCCGGCCGGAAGCCTCCCGCCGGCCTCCCCTGCCCCTCTCGGCCGGCGGGAGGCCGGCGTTTGGCCGGCACGCGCCGGCTCGTGCGCCGGCGCTCGGCCGGCGCTCTGTCACGCCCCCGTCGGCACGACAGGCCCGACCGAGGGGACCCCCCCCCGGACGGGTCCCTCGCGTCGGGCCCCCTCAGGCCCGACGGCAGCAGCTACTGCAGCAACTGCTGCTACGGTTGCTGCAGCAACTGCTGCTGCTTCTGCTACTGCTGCTGCTGCAGCTGCTGCTGCTGCTGCTGCAGCTGCTGCAGCTGCTGCCTGCTGATGCTGTTGCTGCGGCTACTGCTGCAGCTGCTGCCTGCTGCTGCTGCTGCTGCGGCTATTGCCTGCTGCAGCTGCTGCTGCTGCTGCGAATGCTGTTACAGCAGCTGCTGCAGCTGCTCGCTGCCGCCGCCGCTGCTGCTATGGCTGCTGCCCGCCACCGCTGCTGCTGCAGGTGCGTGCTGCCGCCGCCGCTGCTGCAGCTGCTGCCCGCCGCCGCTGCTGCGGCTGCTTCTGCGGTTGCTGCGTGCTGCTCCTGCTGCAGCTGTTGCTTGCTGATGCTGCTGCTGCGACTGCTGCTCGCCACAGCGCTGCCACTGCTCGCAGCCGCTGCCGCAAGCTGCTGCTGCAAGCTGCTTCTTTCTTCCTGTTTTTTTTTTGTGTACAAACCGGTGGCCAGACACGGCTGCTGCTGCCACCCGGTGCTGCTCGTACAGTGGGTGCTACCCGTAGCCGCTACCGCCGCAAGTACTTTCCGCCGCTCGTTGCTGCTACGGCCGCTGTTGCTTGCCGCTGCAACCGTTGTCTCTGCTACCTCCACCGCTCCGCTGCAACGTAGTCGCGGTGGGTCCCTCTAGGATCTGCTGCTACTGCTATGGGTGGCTGCCGCTGCTGCCACTCACTGTTGCTTCTGCTGCTGCGTCTCTGCTTCACAACACAACGAGCTGTGGCTCGTTCGCTCTGATACCATGAGAAGTTTCCTAGAACCTTCCTAACCACTTGCCGCGACACTAGGCGTCAGCGCCAGGTCAGCGTGTGACAACAGTCACAAGTTAGAGACAAAACTGCAAGGGTCTGGGTTGGGACACGAACAGAGTGTCAGGAAACTCAAACTAAATATAATTGCAGAGAGAGATAACAAATGACAGGTCCACAGTATAAATACCTGCAAAAGGAAACTATGCAGCACGTTAGGGTAGCAGCGTTGTTGATGCAGCGTGCGGGCTTCCACGCTCATTGCTTAGGTCAACTGCCCCCTCTGTCTGCTGCTCTAGAGTCTAAGTCTGGAAGCTCTGGGTTTTGTTACTCAGAAGCGCGCGCGCCAGAGTTAGCGCCAGAAAGCAGCTGAAAACTGACAATGACTGATTAGGAATGAAGAATGAACAACAATGGGAGACCCCTCCAAGTTCTAGGCCCCCCCAGCTCTGTAGAGCTTGTTACTCAGTTCAACAGCCAATCAGAAAACAGCTCAGCTCAGGCTGGCAGGTTTTCTCGGTGAGGCCTGCCAGGCAGCCGACAGCCCAAAACCCGGGCGTCGTCCGTTTTGCCTGAAAACTGGACCATACCATAATACCGCCGCTGCAAACGCAGCCGTGCGGTCAGAATCTGCTAGAAAAATAGTAGCGAGGAGTTATGGCAGCCTAAACCCAGATAGTGCCCACAACGGTTTATGCTGCCAAACAGGGCCATGCAACATGCAACTGGGACCCTAGGCAGTGCATGACGATGCAGACGCGATGGAACGCGCTGGACGCATGCAAGCAGCAAATGCGGAGTCAATGACTGCCGGCAGCACGACCGCCGAGGAGGCCTGCCGATGGAGCTGAGCGCGTCGCCTGAGAGAGGAGGCTCGAGCGAACTGCGAGAAGACCTCAGCGTGCGTCGGCTCCACCGGACGACACTCCATCAGCGTCGAGTCTCGCCGTCAGTCATCTGCACGCCGATGTTCACAAGCCGGGAGGACACAACAGAGCACAATGAGAGATGCGAAAAAACCAACACTCCCCCATGACTCACAGGCGTAGTGCACATGGGCGGATAGGGACGCGGTCAACATCCAGACTCCCCCAGGGCATGCAGAGACGCAGGCAGAGACAAAGAGAGAGCCACTCAAGGACGTACGCCGACCGAACTTACAGCCTTCTTGAACGAGTCACGCTTCAGTGCCTTGGTCAGGAAGTCAGCCAACTGTCGTGCTGTCTCAACCCACACGATGCTGATGCTGCCGTCATGCAACAATGAACGCACATAGTGATACTCGACGTTGATGTGCTTTGTGCGTGTGTGATGCACGCCGTCATTGTCGGCGATGGCCATGGCACTCTTATTGTCACAATGCAGCGTGATGGATGGGACAGACTGGCGCAACTCAGACAGCAGACGACGCAACCACACACTCTCACACGCACCTGATCCAAGAGCCACGTACTCAGCCTCAGCGGTGCTGCGTGCAATACACCCCTGCTTGCCACTGCGCCAGGACACAGCCGTGCCGCCAATCAGAAAGATCCAGCCTGTGCGACTCTTACCGTCCGGGCTGCCGGCCCAGTCGCTGTCGGTGTAGCCCACTGCGACAACAAACGGTTGACGGCGGAACATGAGACCTCGCCGAGGAGTCGAGACGACATAGCGCAGTACTCGGATCGCGGCCTCGTGGTGGAGGTGACGCGGCTCCTGAGAAAACTGGGCCAGGAGGTTGACGGCGAACGCGATGTCTGGACGCTTCGTCGTTGCGAGGAACATCAATGACCCGATGACTCGCAGGTACGCGGTCACGTCAACTGGCTCCCCCACAACAGCTGGGTCAAGACTCTTCAGCTTCACCTGGCCATCGGGCGACATGGGTGAGGATGCGCTCGGTACGAGTGGCAGGTCCTCGGCGAAGTGAGTGGACAGAGTCTGCACATAAGCAGCCTGATGGACATGGAGAATGCCCTGGGAGCGATCATGCTTGAGCTCCATGCCCAAGAAGACTCGGGCAGACCCGAGATCCTTCATCTGGTAGGTGGCGTGCACCAGTTCCTTGACGCGCTGGATGGCAGCCGTGTCTGGCGACGCAATGAGGAGGTCGTCGACGTACACCAGAACAGTAGCGAAGGTCTGGCCTCGCAGACTGACAAACAGTGCAGGGTCTGCGGTGCTGCGCTGGAGCCCACCTCGAAGGAGCGTGCTGCTGATCTCCTGGTTCCAGCACCGAGGCGACTGCTTCAGGCCATAGAGGGCCTTACGCAGGCGCCACACTCTCCCGGTGCCATCGTCGAAGCCTGGTGGCTGCACCATGTAAAGCTCCTCACCCTCCAGTGAACCATGGAGAAAAGCGTTGCTCACATCCATCTGATGCAGCTCCCACCCATGCTGGGCGACCAGGCTGAAGAGCGCCCGGCTGGTGGAGAACCGGCCAACTGGGGCAAAGATCTGGTCATAGTCCACCCCAGGGACCTGGGCAAACCCCTTTGCAGTGAGGCGGGCCTTGTACTTGTCCAAGGACCTGTCAGGTTTCCACTTGCGCCGAAAAACCCACTTGGCACCGATGGCCTTCCGACTTGGAGGAAGGTCGACGAGGTCGTACACGTGGTGCTGTCGTACACGTGGTGCTGGCCCGGAGGGACCAGCGGGCGCGACTGGGGAGGCTGGCCCGGAGGGACCAGCAGACGCGACTGGGACAGCTGGCCCGGAGGGACCAGCGGACGCGGCTGGGGAGGCTGGCCCGGAGGGACCAGCAGACGCGACTGGGATAGCTGGCCCGGAGGGACCAGCGGACGCGGCTGGGGAGGCTGGCCCGGAGGGACCAGCAGACGAGACTGGGACAGCTGGCCCGGAGGGACCAGCAGACGCGGCTGGGGAGGCTGGCCCGGAGGGACCAGCAGACGAGATTGGGACAGCTGGCCCGGAGGGACCAAGGAATGTGTCCCCCGGACGCGGTAGGACGGAGGACGGACTCACCACTCCCCCACGCGACGGGATAGACACAGACGAGTCGGAGCGAATGAGGTCACGAGGAAACAGGTCCTCGAAGAAGAGGGCATCCTGGGACTCGACGATGCAGTGCCAGGAGGGGTCCCAGAAGCGCCAGGCCTTGGACTGACGAGAGACACCGAGGAAGGTGCAGGGACGACCCGGGGGCCGAGCTTGCCGTCCTGCTGCGGGGCGGGCAGCCAGACAATGGCGACACAACCCCAGACGCGAGCGGGGCGGAGGTCAGCGCGCTGACCTCACCAATGCTGGTACGGGGTGGACTGACGGGGAAGGGGACCGTGGGGAATCCGGTTCAAGACCCAGGTCATGTAAGCCATGGCTTCAAAGTAGAAGCCCTCGGAAAGACCAGACTCGACACGCATGGTGCGGACGGCGTCGGCCATGGTCCGGTTCCACCGCTCAGAGACACCGTTCTGGGCGGGTGTGTAGGGCGCCGAAGTCTCGTGGTGGATCCCGCGGGAGGCGAGGAAAGTCGTGGCCTCACCTATGTACTCGCCACCGCGATCGGAGCGAAAGCGGCGAAGGGAGCGGCCACACGCGCGCTCGGCGAGGACAAGCCAGTCCTGGATGGCCCGGGCGACATCGCTCTTCTGCCTAAGACAGAAGACCCAGCGATAGCGAGAGTAGTCGTCCGTGAGGGTGAGTACAAAGCGGCCATGCTTGCCGACCGACTCGGTGGGGAGAGGGCCCATGACATCCGAGTGGACAAGGTCGAGGGGGGCTGATGCACGAGAGGCAGACAAGGGGTACGTAGACCGGTGCATCTTCCCCTGAGCGCAGTCAATGCACTCTGTGGGGCACGGGAGAGGGAAAGTCGCCGGGTCAAGGCCCGAGGCAGGCTGGGTGCGAAGCATGCTGTCCACAGCGACAGAGTGGACGTGGCAGAGGCGGCGGTGCAAGAGGCGGGTGTGCTGAGGAGAAAGCGTGCTGGTGACGAGCACATGGCCTGTGGCAGCCGACGAGGAGGAGACGGGAGAAGAAGAGGAGAGGCGGGGAACATGCCACAGGTTGCCACGGGCGGTGGCGTGCAGGACGACAAGACCAGACGGACGCAACGACACAGTGCCAACACCACGCGAGTGCACGACATCCATGCTCATGCGGTCAAAGGCAGTCACAGACAGGAGGCTGAGATCAAGACCAGGGACGAAGAGGACATCGGTCAGAAAGACGTCACCGGCAGGACCACAAAAACGAACGACGCCAACACCACGGACAGGTAACACCTGCCCGGAACCTGTCTGGACACCGGAGACATCGCCGACGGGACCGAGCATACTGAAGGCCTCACGAGAGGCCGTCATGTGATGCGTGGCCCCGGAATCGATGATCCAGGTCTCAGCAGGGTCCTGGACCGGGGTCGCTAGATCGCTAACGGTCACATGGCAGCAGGCGAGGGACGCGGACGCGGTGGACGAAGGCGCGAAATGGGACTGCCAATCGTCAAGCCAAGCAATATCATCAAGGAGAGGGGCGGAGTAAACCACGGGCGACGATGAGACAGACGATGAAACGAGACATGACCGCAGCTCAGTCTCAGTCATGCAGGGCTGGGCAGCAGAGCAGGAGGTGATGCAACTCGCACTTCCCTGGGGAGGAGGGCGAGGCAGGCCGAGCTGGAGAGCGATGAACTGCTCCAGCTGACGCTCACGGGAGGAGGGCCCGGGAGTGTAGACGGAGTGCGGAGTGACGACGCCGGAGCCCGGGTAGTAGGAGAGCTGCGCTGGTGAAGGAAGCGGGGGCGCCGACGGCTGCGGGTAGTACTGCTGCGGCGCGGGTGTCTGCGAGACAGGCGGAGCTGCCGGAGTGGCAGCGCCGCTGGACGAGATCAAAGTGGTCGGGCCAGCAGCGGCGACGGCGGCAGAGGCGAGGCGTCACTCCCGCTGGCGTCGCATGGTAGCGATGATGCGCGCCTCGTCCGTCGGGATAGGGCACGTGTACCATCCATGCCCGGGCTGACCACAGTTGTGGCAGACCGAGCCACCACCGCTGGAACCTGTCGACGACTGTTGCTGCTGCTTCGGCTGACCCTTGCCTTTCTTGTTCCGGTTCTTCTTCTTCTTCCCCGATGACGATGAGGCTGCTGCGGCGGGGGAGGCGACGGCCACGGAGGCAACGGCAGGGGAGGCGACAGCGGGGGAGGCGACGGCAGGGGATGCAAGCGCCTCCGTACGATGGAGCTGGGACTCCTAGCGAGCTTCCTCAATACGGAGGAAGAGCTCGTATGCCCAGGGCATGAGGGTGCCCTGGGTCGCCATGGTGGAGAGGACGTCCTGGGGGTAGTGTACAAAGTCGTCGGCGTAGTCGCTAGTGGCGCCGCGCTTTATGGTGAGGAGCGCGGACAGAGGGGGCGGAGCAGATGTGCCGAGACGACGAAGGATGTCCTCCTCCCGCTGCCAGTAGGCAGTGACCGTCTCGGTCTCCCCCATGTGCAGGGAGTTGAACTCCTGGAGCAGACGGCTGATCTCAGCGTCGCTGGACAGGCGATTGGGCCTGGTGAGGACGTGCCAGGCGGCTGCAGGGTCTGGGATGGCGCCAGCCGTGACGTCGCCGAGGAAAGGTTCTAAGGCCAGGCGGGAAGCTGGAGGGGCGACTGGGACAAGAGCACGGGCGGCGCGACCAGCGTCATACAACTGGTCGGCCTAGGTGGAGTCGTAAGGGAGGGTGTAGTATGCCCACAGACCCTCACCCTGCGCCCGGATCCGGAAGCTAAGTTCCCAGCTTCGGAACTGCTCGCCGGCTTGAAGCGGCGGTGGCGGCGTCTCAAAGTCCTTCTGCCTGCGGCCGGCACCCGGAGTGGGGCCAAGGACGGAAGTGACTGTCTGCCGCTGACGCTGAGTCTGTTGTTGTGCCAGGTAGTACGTTGCAGCAGACACAACTGGGCTGGCGTGCCCTGGAGGTATGAAGGACGACAGCGCGCTGGTGGCGGTTTGGGAGGCGACTGGCTGCAGCGCCGCAAGCTGCTGGGTCAAGGCGGCGAGTTGTTGCTGAAGAGCAGCAAGCGGGTCAGGGGTGCCGCCAACGTTACCCGTGAGCTGCTGCTACTGCTGCTGCTGCTGTAGAGGCGGCGGCAGCTGCTGTTGCAGAGGCGGTGGCTGCTGCTGTATGGGCGGCGGCTGCTGCTGCTGCAGTGGTGGCGGCTGCTGCTGTAGAGGCGGCGGCTGCTGCTGTTGCAGCGGCGGCGGCTGCTGCTGTAGAGGCGGCGGCTGCTGCTGTTGCAGCGGCGGCGGCTGCTGCTGGATGGGCGGCGGCTGCTGCTGCAGCGGCGGTGGCGGCTGCTGCTGTGGAGGCGGCGGCTGCTGCTGCTGCAGCGGCGGTAGCTGCTGTTGCAGAGGCGGTGGCTGCTGCTACTGCAATGGCGGCGGCGGTTGGTTCTGCTGCGGCGGCGGCGGCAGCTGTTGATCATGCGGCGGCGGCGGCTGCTACTGCTGCAGCGGCGGCGGGTGCTGCTACTGCTGCTGGTGCTGCAGCAATCGCTGCAAGAAAGGAGGGGTAGGGGTCCCCCCATCAGAGGAGGACCCCCCCTCGTCAGGACTGTCAGCCATGCCTTGGTGTCCTCTCCTTTCCTTTTTTTTTCTCTTTGTGTTGTTGTCTTTGTGTTGAGGCTTCAACAAGGGGTTGGGGGAGTGGGGAATCTACCCACTCCTCTAGACTTCCCTTTTTCCCCTTTCACCCTCCCCCTTTTTTTGTTTTTTTGTTGATGATGTCAGCAGTGACGTCAGCAATGACGTCAGTAGAGAGGTACTGACGTCAGCAGCGGCGAATGTAGGGACCGCCGCTACTGCTGTTGGTGCTGATGTTGCTGCAGCTGCTGCTGTTGCTGCTGCTGCTGCTGCTGTTGTTGTTGCTGGTGCTGCTGCTGCTGCTACTGCTGTTGCTGCTGCTGCTGTTGCTGCTGCTGCTGCTGCTGCAGCTGCTGCTGCTATTGCTGTTGTTGCTGCTGCTGCTGCTGCTGCTGCTGCTGCTGCCGCTGCTGCTGCTCCTGCTGCTGCTGCTCCTGCTGCTGCTGCTACAGGTGCTGCAGCTGCTGTTGCTCGTGCTGCGAGCTGCAGCAGTTGCTGTGGCTGCTGCTGCTGCAGCAGCAAGCTGCTGCAGCTCACTGCTGCAGCTGAATGCTGCTATAGCTGCTGCGTGCTGCAGCAGCTGCTCGCTGCAGCTGCAGGCTGCTGCAGCGAGCTGCGAGGGTGGGGGAATTTTTTGTTGCCTTTTTTTTTTCCTTGTCACAGCGGGCAGCAACCCGCTGTCTACTGCGAGCAACGGGCTGCTGCTCGCACAGCAGCAGCAAGCTGCTACTCACTGGCAGCAGCGAGCTGCTGCTCGCTGCTCGCTCGCTGCGAGCAGCGGGCAGCAGCAGCCGCGGCTGGCAGCTGCTGCTGCTGCTGCAGCTGGCGGCCGCTGCGGCTCGCTGCAGCAGCTGCTGCAGCCCGCTGCTGCTGCTGCACGCTGCTGCAGCTGCTGCGTGCTGCGGCTGCTGCCTGCTGCTGCTACGGGCTGCTGCTGCTGCTGCTGCAAGCTGCTGCTGCTGCGGGCTGCTGCTGCTGCTGCTGCGAGCTGCTGCTGCTGCACGCTGCTGCTGCTGCTGCTGCAGGCTGCTGCTGCTGATGCTGCGAGCTGCTGCTGCTGCGTGCTACTGCGAGCTGCTGCTTCTGCCTGCTGCTGCTGGTGGTGCCAGTCACTGCACCTGGGTGGCGTCGCCGCGTGCGTCGTCGCCCACAGACGTCAGACGCCGCCTGCCGCTCACCTCCTCGCGTCACGCGTGGGGGTCAGTGCTGCCGAAAAAATTTCGGCAGCATTTCCCCTGGCCCAGTGGCCGTGGGAAAAATTCTGATGCCGCCACCAGGAGGGTCAATGCTGCCGGAAATAATCCGGCAGCATTTCCCCTGCACTGGCGCGTATGGGGGTCCGCCGGCGTTGTCTGGCACCTGTTCGCCGGTCTTCTGCTGCTGCTGCTACGCTCTGGCTCTGATACCAAAAAGGAAACTATGCAGCACGTTGGGGCAGGAGCGTTGTTGATGCAGTGTGCGGGCTTCCACGCTCGTTGCTTAGGTCAGCTGCCCCCTCAGTCTGCTGCTCTAGAGTCTAAGTCTGGAAGCTCTGGGTTTTGTTACTCAGAAGCGCGCGCGCCAGAGTTAGCGCCAGAAAGCAGCTGAAAACTGACAATGACTGATTAGGAATGAAGAATAAACAACAATGGGAGACCCCTCCAAGTTCTAGGCCCCCCCAACTCTGTAGAGCTTGTTACTCAGTTCAACAGCCAATCAGAAAATAGCTCAGTTCAGGCTGGCAGGTTTTCTCGGTGAGGCCTGCCAGGCAGCCGACAGCCCAAAACCCGGGCGTCGTCCGTTTTGCCTGAAAACTGGACCATACCATAATACCGCCGCTGCAAACGCAGCCGTGCGGTCAGAATCTGCTAGAAAAATAGTAGCGAGGAGTTATGGCAGCCTAAACCCAGATAGTGCCCACAACGGTTTATGCTGCCAAACAGGGCCATGCAACATGCAACTGGGACCCTAGGCAGTGCATGACAATGCAGACGCGATGGGACGCGCTGGACGCATGCAAGCAGCAAATGCGGATTCAATGACCGCCGGCAGAACGACCGCCGAGGAGGCCTGCCGATGGAGCTGAGCGCGTCGCCTGAGAGAGGAGGCTCCAGCGAACTGCGAGAAGACCTCAGCGTGCGTCGGCTCCACCGGACGACACTCCATCAGCGTCGAGTCTCGCCGTCACTCATCTGCACGCCGATGTACACAAGCCGGGAGGACACAACAGAGCACAATGAGAGATGCAAAAAAACCAACACCTACCGCGGCGCACGACAGGTGTCGCACGCGGCAGTGCAAGGTCTGTCCGAAAACCGCCCGAAACACTGTTTTGGCCTTAACTCTGCGCAGACAAATCAGAACGCTACGCCGTCTGAACCTAGAGATGCAGAATCTCAAGCCGGACGCTACGACTGGTCACACACACAAGTCCAGTACCGATCGGTGGACAGGAAATACAAAACATGCAAATCGGGCTCAAGAGCCAGTCCACCGAGAAAACTCTAGCGTCTGCAGAAAAACCGCAAAGCACCCCGACAAGCACCCAGGGCGTCTTGGTTGCTCTCTGGCAGCTGCTGGTGGATGGAGCCACCACTCGTCGGTGCTCCGGTGCCAGCTGCGTCCGCATCAAGGATAGTGTCGTCGCGCTCTCCTGTAGCGCTGCTCTCCTTGCTGTCGCTCGTGACAGGTGGAAGCCACACACACCAACACTCCCCCTGGCTGACACAACTGTCAATATAATGATGTCTGAGCGAAGGCAAGAGATGATGGCTCAGGGAACCAATCATCGCAAGCACTGATCAAGCATACCACAGTACAGGGTCTCCTCGTGACAATGGTGCATCCCACCAAATGCCCGGGTCTCGACCATGCACGAAGTGAATCACATACCTTCGTGTCAAACATCAAGCAAGAGAGACAGAGAAACAGGTCTCCTCATGACACCGGAAAAGTGTCTCCGGGTGCCCGGGTCTCGACCACATCATGCATGGATCATACATAACACATGTATGCAATGGGTCTCCACGTCACACCGATAGAACTCAACAGGTGCGCGGGTCTCGACCACCATAACCTAGCATAGATCATACATAACACATAGAGGCAATGGGTCTCCACATCACACCGGTGAAACTCACCAGGTGCGCGGGTCTCGACCAGCATAACCTGCACCATAGCATCGTGTTGCACCCCAAGTAACCTCACTGTCCTCAAAAAGATGTCAGATCAAAGTCCACACACCAACAGTGCAAGAAACATCAAGGGATGGGCTAGGGAGACATGCAGAGTCCCATAAGTCTCACAGCATAATTACCAGCATTGGCGCACGGCAAGTGACGCATGCGTCAGCGGTCAGGATATCCTTGTTGTGATTTGTGTCGTTCCTGTACAGTTTACTGTGACCACTCGGCCGTGTCCATACTCGTGCAGATCCCTGAGGCAGGCGTAGGATTCTGACATGTGTGCGCAGAGTTACGGCCAAAACAGTGGTTTTGGGCCGGTTTTAGGACAGCTCTTGGACTGCCGCTTGCGACACCCGCCGTGCGCCGCGGCAGGTATTTATGCCCTGGATCTGTCAGATGTCATTTCTCTCTGCATATGCTATATTGAAGCATTCTGACACTTGGACTTGTGTCTCCTAGCCAAACCCTTGTCGTTGTGTGTACGACCTGTGATTGTCGTCACCGTCTGACTAGGCACTGATGCCCGGTCAGCGGCCGTGTTGCTAGGAAGCTTCTACGCACTTTCTCATGGTATCAGAGCAGTGAGACAGTTCTCACTGAGCTGCGCAGCAGAGACGTAGCAGAGCAGCAGCAGTGAGAGTCACCGCTGCAGCAGTTCTTCTGGGACCCGTTGGAGACGGCCGGTCGCCGTCCGCGTACTCCACCCACCACGTGAGATCATAGCTGCTGAGGCCGCAGCAGCAGCGCGTACCGCCACACAGAGGCGTGTGGTGGCTGCGGTGCGTGCAGCCGCCATTCCCCACAGCCGCAGCAGCAGAACAGCACCAGCAGAGGCGGCGGCGGCAGCCGCGCAGCAGCAGCGCCCGCCACAGCAGCGTGGCAGCAGCGGCGGCAGCAGCAGTGCAGCAGCGGCGTCGGCAGCAGCAGCGCAGCAGCGGCAGCGGCACAGCAGCAGCAGCGGCAGTCACGGCGGCAGCAGCAGCGCAGCAGTGGCAGCAACAGCAGCGCGCGGCGGCGGCACCCAGCAGCAGCGTGCGGCGGCGGCAGCCAGCAACAGCTGCAGCGCGCAGCAGCAGCGCCGCGCGCAGCAGCGGCCACCGCGCGCAACAGCAGCAGCAGCAGCGCAGCCGCCGCTGCCACCGCTGCATGCGCAGCTACGCAGCTGCTGCTGCAGCTCACAGCACAGCTGCAGCAGCAGCTGGGCGGAAGCTGCTGCGCAGCTTCCGCGGAGCTGCTGCGCACCACCGCGCAGCGGCAAAACCGTGACAAGAAAAAAAAAACAAAAAAAGGAGGGGACAAGCTCACGTCAGCATTGTTGGTTGCTGATGTCATCACGTCGTGCTGACGTCAGCAACCACTTGCTGACGTCAGCATAACACTTGGCCAAATTTTCAACCGAAAAGGAAAAAGTTGCCAGCATTTCAACTCGTCGAGAAACGCAGTTGGTTTTGAAATCCGGCAAAGTTGACCTGTCGTCCCATAGTGAGCGGCGACATGAGTTCGCCCGACGACAAGGACAAGGGACCAGGTGATCCCTCCTCCTCTTCTTCAGGGGTATTGAGCCCTCGCTCGCAGGCCATTGAGGACCTGCGCAGCCAGCAGGAGGAGATGCGTCGTCTGTAGCGAGAGCAGACTGACGCGATCCGCACGTTGACTGAGCTCCTGCGCGCTCAGTCCATGGCTCCTCCGCGGATCTCCGAGGGAGCTGCCGGCGTTGCGGCCTCCACCCAGCACTCGGCTCAGGCGCCCGTGACAGACGCCCCGCCTGCTTCACCTCATGGCGTGGTTTCCCCACCACCTGCGGACCTCCTTGATGACGAGCCATTCATGCCAGGCTTCGAGGATGACTCCCAGGAGCGGGAGATTTGCCTTCTACAGGAGCGCCTCCGTCAGGTGCAGACGGGTATCCGACCTCAACCCGTGTCCCCGATACGACCGTCACCTGACTTCCCCAGTGACCACCCTCTGCCAGGAGTTTTTCCCGTCACTCGCCCTCCTCAGCCTGCGGCTGCTCTCCCCACGGAGAGGCAGCCAAAGGACTTTGAGGCACCACCTCCACGGTACATCAGCGAGGACGGATTTGACTGCTGGGAGATCCTGTTTCAGGTGTGGGCTACTTCTGAGGGAGTGTGGCCTTACTACCACAGCCCATACCAGTCTACAGATCCAGCACAGGTGCTGAAAGCAGCCCGAGCCATGCGAGGACTTCTCTACGCCATGCCACGCGAGATTGTTGTTGACTTCCGTCCTTTCCTCGGTGAGGCTGGCACAGGCACCGGAGCTGATCCTCGTGGAGGCTGGGATCTGGCGTTGTCCCTCCTGGCCGCAGAGACGCACGCAACTCGTGCGTCACACATTCGTGCCTTCCACTCCCTCCGTCAGGGACCAGCGGAGCCTGCAGCGGACTACTGGCGACGCGCCATGCGTATCTACACGCGCCTGGGGACCTCAGGGGGCACACAGCTGTGGGCGCTTCGGACGATCATGCTCGGAGTTCGCCTAGAGTACACCGACATATTCACACGGCACAGCGATGCTGCTCTTGAGCCTTTCTCAGCCACCCTGCAGCTGCTCCCGTGGGCCCATCAGCTTTTCCTCCAGGTGACGTCGGCCCGCGAGGCAGCAATAGCACATCAGGAGACTTCCCTCGCTACCGCAGTCCTCGCCTCACCACCGTCTTCCCTCCTGCAGTCACTCTCACCTTCTTCCATCACGACCTCATCTTCCTCCTCCTCTTCGACCCCGTCTACGCCCACGCAGACGCAGGGCATTGCAGCACCTGCCCAGGGGAAGAAGAAGAATAGGAAGCGCGGATCGGGTTAGCAGCAGTCGTCATCCAGTGGTAGCAGTGGCCGTTCCGTGCACTGCTACAACTGTGGAGGTGCCCATCGCTACACTGAGTGCCAGCAGCCGCTCGACTGGGAGCGCATCACTCGCGGACTTCAGGCTGCCCATGCTGCGCGCACCGCGTCCGGGACGTCGACCGCACACTCCTCTGGACGCGCGGCGACTACGACTGCAGCTGTTCCTGCATCCTCACCGGCGAGCAGCAGTGATCCANTTCAGGGAGGTGCGAGTGTGTCGTCATCGTCGAGTGGGTCACAGACTGCTTGTTCGTCCGTCCTCGTGACTCGTGATGACACGTGTGGGGGAGCACAGTCCGCATGTGATGATGATGGGCCTGACTGCACTGACTGGATTCATGAGTCTCACCTTCGTGATGTACGTCGTTCTTTCTCACAGACGGCTCAGCGTCCCTCTCATGCCGAGTGTTCTATCGCTCGTTGTACAGTGATGTCCACCATTCGTGACTCCGGTGGCACTTGGATCATCGATTCTGGTGCCACCCACCACATGATGTATCGTCGTAGTGACTTTGTGGTACTTGGTCCTGTCACGACTGTCCGTTCCGTCCGTACAGGTTCTGGTTAGTCCTTACCGGTTCACGGTGTTGGGGTTGTATGCTTTGATGGTCCGTCTGGCCCCCTGTATCTCTCTGACGTGCTGTTTGTGCCTGATCTTGAGCTCAGTCTGCTGTCTGTGCGTGCCTGCACTCTGATGGGTCTCTCCGTTGAGCATACCGTTGATTCAGCGATTGTGACTGCTCTTGACACCCGTAGCATTTTCCTGCGTGCCTCAGTCATAGATGACCTGTACCGCATTGCTCGGCCCTCCTCCCCTTGCTCTCCCTCCTCCTCTGGTCGCGTTTTTGTCACTGGTGTTCTATCCCCGGAACACCAGCGGTTGCTTCACCGACGTCTGTGTCACGTGGGCTC
>SZWC01014909.1:16409-26811 GCA_023375785.1 Penium margaritaceum
AGAGAGAGAGAGAGAGAGAGAGAGAGAGAGAGAGAGTCAAGGAAAACATCTACGAGCTACCCGACAGGAACCGGACAGATCATGGCAACGGTACGGTACAGGTCACTCGGGTGACCGAATGACAAACTGAAAGAAGTAGCGGAAGCAGAAAAACAAGCTCTAGAGAACTAAACTGACAAAAAGCAGAAGTGATGTTGACAAAGAATGGCCCTCGTGAACTGGCCACCAAGAAAATGCCTGTGTTCACATAGGGATGGGCAAGAGGAGGCTGAGGCCATCAAAGTAACCTTCCACCACAGTTGTCGGCCTGCATGCGAGTGGCGTCAAGTCCAGAAGTCCAGAGGTCCAGAGGCCAAGACTGACATAACAACAGGGCAGCTTGTTGCTTGGTGATGCCAAGTTGCTAGTCCTACGGGACCACACAATCGATTTATTCTGGCGTGTGAGAAACCACCGGCAGCACGTTTGCCGACCAATCCGGTTCAACCTCGGGGCGGCGTCCGGGACCCATTTGGATTCCTTCGCATGGGTGGCCCGGTTAACCAACACAATCACCTCGCTAGCTTGTGACTCTCGACTCTCACTTCTTTGATCTCCACGCACATTTCTCTTCGTGTGGTTGTTGCATTCCATGGCGCACGTACTTCTCCCTCGTGCACCCATGCTTGGTCAAGTAGCTTAGACTAGCAACCATCACCACCTAGTGGTATCAGAGCAGGGAGGCAAAGGCCTCCCCCCAACCTGGAGCTTTTACCACTTGCGATTTTGGTAGCAGCAGACACTACTCTTTTTGCGCACGTACCACCAGCAGCCACAACCGACACATCGACATCAATGGTTTTGCGCGCTTGGGCATGTGCACCCGAACGTTTGATGCTGCAGCGGCTGCCTTCGTTGCAGCAGTTGCGAGCCATTTCTCATCCGCAGCTGCATTGGCATTCAAGAATTGTTCAGCAGCTGCCACAGCCACCACAGCTGCTGTCATCTTCTTGGCCCTCTTTTGCAAGAATGCAAGTTGTAAAGGGTGGGCCACGGGAAAGCGAGGTGATAAATGCCGGTTGACCATTCCAGTGAGTGAGTGGATCGCGTGGAACCCGGCCACCATCCAGGGACCAAACCTGACCCTTTGGCAGCGTGCCGATGGTGGTTTCTCACACATTGGAATAAACCGGACTAGTGGTCCCGTAGGAATCCAGCCACACACATGCAGGAGCCTTGACAACATGCACTTCTAAAATCAATCAACCACATCAACCACGAGAGTATGTGGGTGCATGTACTCTTCCATGTATTTGCTCCTTGTTTGTTAAGAGCATAAAAGCATGCAGGTCTGGCTGATCACAGCCTCTGAGCCCTCAAATATGTCAAACTGGACTTTGCAAGCGCTACTCTTTCACTTGGCTGATGCGCCAGAAGTGCATGGTCCATTGGGGGTCCGACGATGCTGTGTTCAAGAGCTTTAATTCAGATAAGTCACCTACAGCGATGGTTTGTGTGGACAGAGTCCTGTCTTGTCTGGAAGTAAAGAGTGGTGGAGTTATGACTCAACATTCTTCCAACGTGTGGAACTAGATTCTCTGTTGAGGGACGGTAGGAGAAGCCACTGTGGAGAATTGTTTGAGGAAATGATAGACATGGGCTCCAACTGGGAAGTGAATGGGTTAGCTCCAAATTTTGGTCAAGCTTCAAAATTAACGTGCTAGGAAGAAGAAGAGCTTACAAGTGATCCTAACCTGGGCTCTTTGTAAGGGGTGTTTGTGGTTAACTACCTGGCCCCGTCACCCTTGTTTTGCTCACGCCTGGTCCGTAAACAGTGCTCCAGGCTTGCTCCACTCTAGATTCGGCCCTTTAAGAGAAAGCCATGCATGAGGAGCTTGATTCCGTCGAAGATCATGGCGTTTACTAGAAGGTGAATCTTCCATCTGGTAGCAAAGCCATTGCATCCCGTTGGGTTTACAGGCGCAAGCCAAGTCCAACGGTATCATGAAATGCTACAAGGCTCAACCCATGGCCAAGGGATTCTTCCAAGTGCTTGGCATGGACTTTGACGTTGCTTTCACTCATGTGGGAAGTATACAATGGCTGGAGTACTCTTGAGCCATGTGGCTCAACACGACCAGAAGCTCCATCTGATGGACACAAACAACGCCTTCTTGCACAGTTGCCTTGATAAGAAAATCTACCTGAATCAACCATTTTGCTTGTACCTTCAGAAGACCTTGTACAGGTTGAAATTGTTTCTGCACTACTGGAGCCTCGAGATTTCTGCCACCCTTGAGCGCAGTTGATATCGTCACATTCTAGTTGGTCCCGCTCTCTCTGTGAGCAACCCTGTGATACCCATTGTTGCCATCTTGGTTTGCGTGGAAAATATCTTAATTGCCTCTCCAGGTCCACAGGTTTTCTAGGCTGTCTATATTGTAAATAATCTCCTCTTGCCTGTGTACAAGATGACGAATCTCGACCCTGTATTCGCTTTCTTGGGCATGGGTATTGAGCGCGATCGTCAGCGTTGCATGCTCACAGTGCACCAAGCCAGCTACATTTGCACCCTAGAGGAGAAATTTATAGGCATGCTGACTTCTGTTTTCCATGCTTCTACATCCATGACGATTGGTAGGCAGATTATTCTGAAGACCTCTGACCCTGTGCAGCTGGAGGAGCTTATTGACGTCACGGCATACCTCCAAGTCATCATATCTCTGATGTTCCTTCAAATCACCAAGCGTGTTGATGTTGCCCTTGCGATGAACTTCTGGTCACTGTTATCCCAGTCCCTATGTCGCCTTCAACTTGAGGCAATGTTACATGCTGTCCGCTACGTCGCTTCCCCTCCGCTTCTTGGCTTGTGCTTCTGTGCACAACCCTCTATCGTTTTTCATGGATATAATAACAGAAATTGGACCCAGGATCGCAGCACGTGCAGCCAATCGGGGTACATCTTCCTCATCTGTGAGACCACCGTGTATTGAAAAAACAAAAAGAAACGTTTTCTTACATGCAGCACAACTGAGGCCAAGTATGTCCCTTCCGTGGCCAGATTTTG
Source organism: Penium margaritaceum (assembly GCA_023375785.1). NCBI lineage: Eukaryota > Viridiplantae > Streptophyta > Zygnematophyceae > Desmidiales > Peniaceae > Penium > Penium margaritaceum. The sequence continues at coordinate 19,456 of SZWC01014909.1, forward strand.
TGAGAGCGTGTTTTCTCATTCAGAAAACGTGCATGCCCATCCTTTCCATTGTGCTTTGCTGGGACAACAAGAGCATGCGTCGCATTGTTGAGCGCAATCACATCAACATTGATCACCACTTTGTTTGTGAACGCATCACGTGTGGTGATGTGCGCCTAAGATTGGAGGTGACACACAACAACAGCGTGCTGACTACCTAACCAAAGAGCTATGCAATGGGAAGTTCAAGGTGGCGGTGTATGGTATTGGTCTCTATTCCCTCCGTGTTGATCCTGGTTGACATGTGCTTTTTTACTTATCCAAGCTATCATCCTGTCTCTATCTTTGTTGCTCATGTTTATTATCCATGCGTCTCCTTGTTACCACGTGCATGTGTCCTCTGTGCGCTAATGGCACCTCGCGTCTAGGAGTCATGAGGGAATGATGTAGTTGTGTCAGTTTCAATGACCTCTGGACTTGACATTACTCACTTGCAAGTACTGTATCGTGGTTGAAAGCACTTCAATGGTCCCAGCCTCATCTTACAGGAGTTTTCTCAATGGCCAGCTTCTAGAGGACTTCTTTTTCTGCTTCCGCTGCTTCTCTCGATTTTTCATTCTAACACCCAAGTAGCCCGTACATTTGCCAGGATCCAGGTAGTTGTTGTTTGGAAGCTTGTGGGTATTTTCTTCATTTTTTTCATTAAATCCAACCTTTGCGCTTGCCCACATGCATGCGTGCTTGATGAACCAAGGAAGGAGGAGATATCCCTCCCTCTCAATCATTGTTCTAGTCACTTCTCACTCCTTCAACAATATCTTTACGGTCTCTCCGTCTTTCTTAGCACCATATGTCCCATTTTGCCCCTCGCTACCTACACTCTTACACAAGACTTTGCTGGAGACAATTTCTCCATTCCCTCACAAGCGACGTATTGGAGAGTTGGCAGCGGCAAACTCGATTGGTCCGGTTTCGGATTTCCAGGTGGAAAGATCAGTTTTTTCTTGATCCAAATCCAAACTCGCCGCTTCCGATAGATTGGATCTTAAGAATTTTGGACCGGTTAATGTTTGTGTTCAGCCAATGGCTGTTCACATCTGGAATTCCCTCTTTCCTTGTCCCACATACATACACACACACACACACACACACACACACACACACACACACACACACACACACACACACACACACACACACACACACACACACACACACACACATACACACATGCATGTACAAGGGAGTGAGTGACATGGTTGTACCTGGATTTTTTCTTCACGAGATTGGAGTCACCCTCAATGAAGGAAGTTCCTCAAGGCAGAAGCATCACTCTCCCNCACACACACACACACACACACACACACACACACATACACACACACACACACACACACACACACACCCACACACACACACACACACACACACACACACATACACACATGCATGTACAAGGGAGTGAGTGACATGGTTGTACCTGGATTTTTTCTTCACGAGATTGGAGTCACCCTCAATGAAGGAAGTTCCTCAAGGCAGAAGCATCACTCTCCCAAGATGTAACTATCTCTTGGACAACTGTTTGGTTTTTCTCATGGTGGAGCCTTGACCTCAGACTCTAAGGAATCCCTGGTCTGTCTCCAAAACATGCATGTGGGTTCTGGGGAGCTGCTTTCTTTTCCCATGTGATGACCCTTAGGGGGGCACAATGCCAGCATTGGTCTATGCATCGGTGAGTAGCCGCCTTGGCCTTTTGCTGAGCGGTCAGGCTCAGCCTCCATGTGGTGGTGTGACCTCCTGTGATTCACAAACAAGGTGAACGCTCACCGGTCCTTAGACGTGCACTTCCCTAGTCTCATGTTGTCTTGGCTCTGACTACAATTTCTATCAAGTGTTATGAGCATTGACCATGGCGCTCTCTATGTGGGGATCTCTCCACACTCTTTCTTTCTTCCTAAGCACTTATCCTTAACCCTGAAGATTAACTACTAGTAACAGATCAAGGAGGATCCACCCCTCCTCACATCACTTTCGGTTATCAGACCCATGGACTTCATCTCAAGCCCATTCCCTTTGTGAGGCCATCTATTGGCCTCCTCACATTTTGCACACTAGGTATCTCTGCTGCAACCCAGCAGCCCTGCATTCTGTTCAGCCCTAAAGCTTTGCGACTCCGTATCCTGCTTCACACCCTTGCACTATGCTTGGCCCTGCAACTCAGAGATCTGTCTCGGAATCTATGAGCTTGCAAAAACCGTAGTCTATGAAACCGCATATTGCGACCTCTCCACCACCAGGTACCTCTTTGTTGTGACCCTCTGCTTCACATCAGCTGGTGCCACTACAGCAGCCATTGCTGCTGCCCTAATTGCCACTGGGTTCTCTCCTTCGCAGCACATGCTACCTCCCTCCCCTTTGCTGCTTCTTGGCTCCACCCTTACAATCCAGTTTTATAACAGTCGTCTCGGCCACCTCTGTAGTTTCTCCCACAGCTGCTGGAACCGCTCTGGGTGCCAGGTGTCCTTGCTCTTCCTTCTGCAAGAGCGGCCATAGTGGACTTGATACCACCCCTTCTCACTTCTACAATGGCCTCTTATAACTTTCTCCACCACCTCCTCCACGGCAGCCTTTGTTGTTGCTGTGGCCACTAGTACTATCATTACTACTGCTTGAACAGATCCCGCGTTGCTGCCTCACGAGTCTACGGTGGCCATCGCAGCCGCCACCACTACCTCTCGTGCAGCAACCTCTGCTGCTGCTATAGCTTCTGCTACTTCCATTGGTACTGTTGGGTAGTCTTCATCAGTAACGGTAGTGAACCCTACACTGTCACCTACACTGCCAGAATTCTGTGTCATCTTTGCTTCTTGCCTGCTGGTGTTTGATCTTCTGTGCCTCCAACTGCTACTACACTCTCACTAGCCACCGTGGTCTCTCCACCATCCTCAAAAGGACCATCTGATGACAAGCTGGACTCACCTTGCACTGTAGCAAGGGAGTACACAGGTGAGCAGTTGGAACCAGACATTGATTGTCGGACTTGGCCATTGCCAAGTGACAAATGAGAAGTGTTGCGGTAGATTCGCATCCTATCGTCTGACAAATGGTGTGAAGAAATCAAGCACCTGGAAGAAACGAAGGCGTTTTAGATTGACCAGTACGTGTACACTGCCAAAGACCTCCCGTCAAAACCTCCAGGTATGCAACCTCATGTCCCACAAACGCATCCTGGCACTGCAACTGATACTCCATCTTCCCCTGCCATTCACCAAGCCCTGGCCACGTCCCAGCATTGCCCTCTCACACTGATCCGGGTGACGTCGCCAGGCCTGATCTTGACACTGCCGCTTGTGCAGCTGCCACCTTCTCCACCACGGCTATAGCCAGTAGGGCACCCACTAGCACTACTATGGGCCAAGCCATTGTTGCATACCCCGAGGAAGTAGCTTCTCTCTCCCTCCTCGCTGCAGCAGTAGCTAATACTGCTACTCAGGTCAGAGTTGCCTCATTTGCCGTGGCCGAAGTTGCTGCCATCGCAACAGACGTGACAACCAGCATCGTAAGCTCCATTTGGGCATCCACTGTTGCCACGGTCCTCATTCCGACTGGAGAGGCGCGCACCCTGATGCACCGCGCGAGCACCGGTGTCCTCATTGCCTCTGAAACTGTTGTTCTGGCTAGCACTAGAGTAACTAGCTCGTTCTGCCTTTCGGCTCCATGTGGCCATCTCTGAGGGGATTGCTTTATTGGCTTCCTTGGCAGCAGCAGTGGTGTCACCCCTCTTTGCACGACTGCAAAATCGCCAGCTTAGGAAGAAAGTGTACTTAGTTTACTTTCCCTCTCTTTCCTCTCCTCTTGTTTCTCTTCAGCATTGCTAGCACACTCATCTCACTCATCCCCATCTTCTGCACTACGATTCATCATGCCTGGTCCGGAGGAAATATGCCCTACAGGCTACGCTTAGTGAGGCACAGACAGCTCGCCGTCAGGTTAAGGAGGAACGGCATTGTGATGTTGATGCCAAGATATAGATGGCCATGGCTGTGTCTGATATGGAAATGGCTGTGGCTGACATGGCCATGGCTGTCGACTCTGCCGATTGTCTTGACTGCGCTCAAGGCAAAATGCATCTCTCACTGTTCAGCGCAGCAAAGTCCATAACCACCCATCCTCATGACCTCCTGTATGCCAATACCATGGACCCTCTTCCTCATGAATACTTTGGCAGTATTTTCTGCCATGTAATATGTCTCACTAATGACCTTTTCTTGCTACCGCTCGATTTTTCCCGTGCACCACAAAAGTGATGTTACAGACGTTCTGGAGTCTTGGCTCCCTAGAATTGATTGCCCTTGCAAGAGCCAAATTTGTGTGTTTCGGTGCAACCATGGTGGTGAGTCTCTTAGGCCTACATCTTGCCTCCATACTTCCCATGGTGTACCAATGGAGCCCTCCACAACCCCATCAAGAAAGGGTCTCGAAGTGCTGGAGCCGCGACCTTGTCGACGGTGTTTGTTCTCTTCTCTCCGCCTGTGGTGAGTCCCCCTTTGCCTTTGAGGCCATTTCCTACATGATTTAGATCTGGAGCCACGTTTTCCACAGCCCTCTTCCTCATCAAGTCACACCTTTTGAACATTGGACTGGTTGTCGAGCTGACCTTCAACTCTCTCCCATCTTGGACTCTATTGCCTCCGTCTGGTGGCTAGATGACCATCGTACTCTCTCCCATTCATCTATATGTCTTTCTCATAGTCTCTGCCTTCTCCAAAGCTTGGTCCTTTTAGGATCCAGTTCATCACCGCATGATTGAGTCTTGCAATGATCTCTATTTCTAGGATGTGTTTGGCTGCGGCTTGTCCCATCTCGCTTCTCTGTCCTCTCTGGTCCCGCTCTCTTGGCTTGGGAGAGGGTCTGCTCCACCTGTGTTAGGCATTTTGCATGTTGCGTCCTTAGCTTGGGTCCCAGTGGACTGCGCCACTCCTCATGCAAAAACTCTCATACCCTCTACATCTCCTTGACATTCTTCTGCCTCTACCTCCTCTTCCTCTCATGTCCTGCCTGCTGCCTCGGCCACTTCCCCTCCCGGCTCTTTTACCTTATGCCAAGGACCTGTCTCCCAAGTTGGCTATCCCTTCCCCTTCCTCGGCCGTGCCCCCGGCATGACCCTCCGTGTTATCTTCTACTCCTGCCACACCTGTCGTGTTCCCTTATTTTCAATGTGGCCACCTGCGGCTCCTTCTCTCTCACAGTCAGGCATCTACAGGTTCCTCTAGTGGGTCTACCTCTTTCAAACCCAGAATCAGTGACCCTGATCCCTCCTCAGAGCCTATCCCCACTGCTCCTCACTGTATCACATCATCTGGGGAGCCTCAACTTTGTGCTCTTGGACAGACTACGACAGCCTCCTCTCTCATGGCTCTATATTTCCTTCATCCCAACATTGCCTTGGACTACTCTCTTATTGAACAGAAACTTCACCATGCTCTTGGTATCTGTTGCTAGTTGTATCGCATGTTGCTTTGCTTCTGCTGGCCTTTTCCCTTTGCCCTCCGAGCCACTGATAGTCAGTGAGGCACGCATTGACTCCACTCATTGGGAGAAGGAGATGCAAAAGAGTTTGACGCTTTGACTGAGCACGATACATGTGAGTTGTTTGATCTCCCACCTGGTCATAAGCTTGTGTCTACCAAGGGGGTCTTCATAGGAAGTTGAAGCCTGATAGCTCCACTGACCGTTACAAGGCCTGACTTACCACCCAAGGATTCTCACAGATACCTAGCCTTGACTTTGATGAGACCTTCACTCAAGTTGGACGCTACACGCCTGCCTGAGTCCTTCTCAGCTTGGTAGCTAAGCATGCCTAGGAATTGGAACAAATGGATGTTAGCAATGCATTTCTTCATGGCAGACTTGACGAATGATTTGCATGATCCAACCGCATGGGTTCATCGATGGAAGTGAAAATCTGCAGTGATTGCAAACGGCCATGTATGGGCTCAAGCAGTCGCCACAGTGTTGGAACCAGGAGATCACCTCCACAGTTGAAAATGGTGGGTTCCGTAGAAGCATACGGAGACAAGGCGGTTGATCCAGCCTTGTCTCTCAGTCTACCTTCTTCCCCTCTTGCGGCCATTCTTGTCTACTTTGATCATCTGTTCATTGCATCTCCCAGGCCTACAGCTGTTCAGTCAGTGCACGACCTTCTACAGTCAGCATACAAGATAAAATACCTCTGTCCATCCTGAGTCGTCTTTGGCATGGAGCTTGAGCATGATCGCTCACTTCGGACACTCCACCATTACCAGGCTACATATATCCATATCCTTGGCAACACTTATTATTTTTTTCTCGCTGTTGCTCTCACTGCCTCCACACTTATCACCCCAGCAGGCCAGAAGCTCCTGAATTCAGTGGAAGTCTTTAAACTAGGGGATGAGGCGGATGTCACTAACTTTTTATGTGTCAGTGGTTCACTGATGTGCCTTGCTAACACCACTCGTGCAGATGTGGCCTTTGTTGTCAACTTTCTGTCCCAAGTCTCCCATTGTCCAAGGGAGCACCACCTTGAGGCCACACGAAGTGTGGCCTCAAGGGTGTGCGATATGCACTCTCCACTACATGCACATGGTTGTACTCTCAGTCATTGCCCGTGGTTTTACCGAAAGTGTCTGTGCACATGGTTCATATGTGCGAAGTAGGACTGGCTTTATCTTCTTGATTGGAGGGAAAGCGGTCTCTTAGAAGAGTCGCAGGCAAGGGTGTATTTCACAAAGCTCAAGTGAAGCCAAGCCCTTTACACTTGATTCAGGTACGTGCAAATCTGTTTGGTTGTATCGCCTACCGCAACAGTTGCAGGTCCCCATCAGCTGCATCACTCTAGGCTGTGGTAATCAAGGCACAAAGGCCAGTACTAAAAATGATGACATGCACCACTTCTACCCCAAGCATATCGATGTTGAGCATCGCTTGGTTCATGAGTGTACTTTCGCGTGCATTCTTCAGGCTGTATGATTGGAAACACAGTCACAACAAGCGAATTTTATCACAAAGGCACATGGCATAAACGTCTACAAATTTGCAATTCATGTTGTTGGGCTCGCATGTATCCATGATCCTAGGTGATATGTGCTCATTGCCTGTGTGCTGATTTTACCACCACTGTCAAGCATTCGCATGTGTGTCATCTCATCAAGGCATATGGGCTCTATGATTACAAGTCATTGCAGAATGTTAATATTTGTGTCCACTCAATGGCTCTTCACATCTGGAAGTCACTTTTGTCTTGTCCTACATGCACACGCACGCACGTGCACACACACACACACACACACACATACACACACACACACACACACACACACACACACACACACACAC
>SZWC01014909.1:27021-38099 GCA_023375785.1 Penium margaritaceum
CACACACACACACACACACACACACACACATACACACACACACACACACACACACACACACGCACACACACACACACACACACACACACACATACACACACACACACACACACACACACACACACACACACACATACACACACACATATGCACACACATGTAGGGTGGACTGCGTGGCATGGTGGTGCCTGCAGATGTACCTCACAACATTGGGGTCGCCCACGTTGAAGGAAGTCTGTCTAGGCAGCATAATCACTCTTCCAAGATGATATTTGGAACAACATGATGTTCTCATGACTACCCCTGAACTTTTTGGCTTTTCTCGTGATGGAGGCTTGACATCGGACACTTTAGGATGCCCTGGATTATCTCCAAAACATGCATGTGGTTTCCAAGAGAGCTGCATCTTGGGTACTGATCCTTAGGGGGCCACCATGCCAGCATTGGTCAAGGCATCGGTGAGTAGCCGCCCTAAGCTTTTTTCACAGCGGTTGGACTCGACCCCCAGCTGTTGGCATGACCTCTTGTGCATGATGCACAAGAGAGTTGTATGCTCACCGGTCCTTAGGCACTCACAACCCTAGTCTCATGTTGTCTTGGTTCCAACGGCAAGTTCTATCAAGTTTTGTGAGCATTATCCGTGAGCTCTCGGTGAAGGTGTCTCCCAACAATCCTTTTTCCTTCGAGTTCACAAAACTCACACCTTCAAGACTTGAGAAACTTCTAGGAAGCTTCCTAGGTCTTGCTACTGCTAATGTGGCGACACTGTTCCGTCAGTGAGTGCACTAGCAAGCAAGCAAGTGCAAGAAACAGCAAGGGTTAGGCTAGGGAGACGCGCAAAGTCTCATGAGCTCCAATAGCTTAGTAATGCAAAAAGAGATATTGACAAGTACACAGCACAAACAAGTGTCGCGGCGCACAGCGGGTGACGCACCCGGCAGTGTTAGCATGTCCTAAAACTGGCCCAAATCATTTTTTTGGCCACTACTCTATGCACAGGCATCCAAGAGCAACATTGTTTGAGCCTAGGGGTGCAAAATCTCGGGCCAAACGCTAAAAATGGCAACATGCACATGTTTGGCATCAATCGGTGGCTACATAATACAAAACATGCAAATCGGGTTGAAGAGCTACTCCACCAAGAAAACTCTAGCAACTGCACAAAAACTTTGAGAGTACCCAAGAGAGCAACGGAACCATTGTGGCAGCTTTTTGGCAGCTCCTTGTGCCTAGCACGCCACCACTCGTCAGTGCTCCGGTGCCAGCTGAGTTCGCATGAGGGATGTCCACGAAGATGAACACAGCCTAGTAGTCACAATAAGTTGTAGAGACAGATGGAGATGGCTAACATCACAACACTCCCCTATGACCCCATGGTATGCATGTCCACACACGTGCAGGACTAGCACATTGCAGGACTGCAACGAGATGCTCAACATTCTATACTCACACATCCCACTCTCAGCCACTCTCACGTAAGGGACGCAGCCAAACAAAATGAATGCCCGCCATTAACTTTCCTCGTGCCACGGCATTGGTCAGGAAGTCAGCCCGTTGCATGTCTGTGCCCACCCACATGACGGAGATAACCTGTCGATCCACAAGATCTCGCACAAAGTGATGCTCAAGAGCAATGTGCTTTGTGCGTGCATGAAACACACCAGAGTCCTCTACTATGGCAAGCGCACTCTGCTTGTCACAGTATAATACGACGCGAGGTACAGACTGACGCGGCTCACGGAACACGCGCTACAGCCACACCACCTCAGCGGCCCTAGCCTCCAACGCAACATACTCAGCCTCTCATGAGCTACGTGCAATACAACAATGTTTGTCGTTGTGCTACATGATACATTGGTGCCACCCAACAGGAACACGTAACCTATTCGACTGCGCCATTCAGGGTGAGAAGTTTCCTAGAACCTTCCTAACCACTTGCCGTGACACTAGGCATCAGCGCCAGGTCAGCGTGTGACAACAGTCACAAGTTTGAGACAAAACTGCAAGGGTCTGGGTTGGGACACGGACAGAGTGTCAGGAAACTCAAACTGAATATAATTGCAGAGAGAAATGACAAATGACAGGTCCATGGCATAAGTACCTGCCGCGGCGCACAGCGGGTGTCGCACGCGGCAGTGCAAGATCTGTCCTAAAACCCGCCCAAAACCACTGGTTTGGCCGTAACTCTGCGCACACATGTCAGAATGCTACGTCGTCTGAACCTAGACGTGCAGAATCACAAGCCGGACGCTACGACTGGTCACATGCATGCATCCGGCATCGAACGGTGGAAACACAATGCAAAAACATGCAAATCGGGCCCACGGCCAGTCCACCGATAAAGTCCTGCGTGCTGCAGAAAAACTGCAGGAGGTCCCGGGTAGCGTCCAGAACTCTGGAACGGCCGTCGGTCAGCTCCAAACCAGTAGTCCGCCACTGGACGACGCACCGGTACCGCCTGGGTCCGCATCAGGGATCTGCACGAGTATGGCCACGGCCGAGTGGTCACAGTAAACTGTACAGGTCGACAGGAACGTCACAAATCACAACACTCCCCCATGACCCGATGGTACGCATGTCCATACACGTGCAGCACTGAAACGAGTACAACAACGCGTGCAACGATGTATTGAATGGCCACCACAACACCCCGCACTCAACCACTCTCAGGCAAGGGGCGAAGCCCGACGAAACGAATGGCCACCAGGAACTTTCCGCGTGCTAGTGCCTTCGTCAAGAAGTCAGCACGATGCATGTCAGTGCCAACCCAAATGATGGAGATCATGTGTCGCTCCACCAAGTCACGCACAAAGTGATGCTCTACTGCAATGTGCTTCGTGCGAGCATGGAAGACACCAGAGTTCTCCGCAATAGCAAGAGCACTCTGGTTGTCGCAACGAAGCACAATGGCGGGTACCGACTGAGCCAGCTCAAGGAACAGACGCTGTAGCCATACCGCCTCAACAGCCCCTGCTCCCAGAGCGACATACTCTGCCTCTGATGAGCTACGTGCAATTCAGCCCTGCTTCCCGCTACGCCAGGACACAGCGGTACCACCAAGCAGGAACACGTAACCGGTGCGACTGCGTCCGTCTGGGCTCCAGGCCCAGTCGCTGTCGGTGTAGCCATCAAGGACCACCGAACACTTCCGGCGAAAGCAGAGTGCAAGGTACGGTGTGGAGACCACGTACCGCACCACTCGCACAGCCGCATGAAGGGCTCTAGCACGTGGAGCCTGCGAAAACTGGACAAGGAGGTTGACGGCGAATGCGATGTCCGGACGTGTGGTAGTGGCCAGGTACATCAGGGATCCGATGAAACGGAGGTACAAGGTCACATCCACTCTCCCCCAGCTGTGTGGGATCGTCCACCTTCAGGGCATCCTGCCCGTCGGGTGTGAGGGGTGTGGAAGCCGTGGGCACTGCGCCGAGGAGATTGCTGAAGCGCTCCCCCACAACGCGTGCGTATCGGGCCTGGTGCAGTAGCAGAGTATGACGTCTGCGGTCTCGTACGATCTCCATGCCGAGAAACACCGCTGCAGGACCAAGGTCCTTCATCCTGTAGGCAGTCTGGAGAACGGCCTTGGCCTCCTTCACGGCCTCCAGTGAAGGAGACACGATCAGAAGGTCGTCGACATAGACCAGGATGGCGGTGAACCGCTCAGGCGTCCGGCGGATGAAGAGAGAGGGATCTGCCTCGCTCTGTACATATCCAGCACGAGTCAAGGTGCCAGTGATCTCCTGGTTCCAACACCGAGGAGACTGCTTGAGGCCGTACAAGGACTTGCGCAAGCGCCAGACCTTGTCGCCATCCTCAAAACCGGGTGGCTGAGCCACGTAGATCTCCTCATCCAGAGAGCCATGGAGGAACGCATTGTTCACATCCATCTGGTGTAGTTCCCAGTCATGCTGAGCCACTACACCGAACAAAGCTCGAGCTGAGGTCATACGGCCGACAGGGGCGAAGGTGTCAGTGTAATGGATGCCCTCAATCTGAGAGTACCCCTTGACGACCAAGCGAGCCTTGTGGCGTTCCAGTGAGCCATCTGGCTTCACTTTCTTACAAAAGACCCACTTGACCTGAATAGCCTTCCTTCCAGGTGGAAGATTGACTAGCTCGTAAACTCCGTGTTCTCGGATGGCTCGAAGCTCATCCTCGCAGGCAGCACACCAAGCGTCAGCATCATGTGATGAGAGAGCTTCCCTCAGTGTGCCCAGGTCAGGCGCTAAAGCGGGAGAGCTCTGCGTGGCAAGAGCACACGCCTCAGTGCTAGGTCTGAAGACCACAAGATCGGCTGCTGCATCACAAGCGATGTGGAACTCGCGAGTGACGAGGTCGTGCCCTACTGGACACGCTGGATGTACCTCTGTGTACTCAGTGCGGACACTCAAGCCTAGGGCCTTTGTGCCGGGGTCACCACTCGCGACGCTGCGAGTGGAGCGCCTGGGTGCAGGACCAGACGCTCGCTGAGCTCCGGAGTCCAATGGTCGAAGACGACCGCCAGGCTCACGGGAGTAACCTGGGCTCGAGGGGCGCACCTCAAGCTCAGGAACAGGCACAGTCACAGCCGGGGAGAGCTGAGCCAGGGGAGCTGGTGATGTCGTGCGAGGAGGGGCGTGTGTGGGAGACACGGGACTCGGTTTGGCAGTAGGGACAGATGAGGCAGGACCACACACAGAGGCAGGAGTGCCGGCGGACACAAGAGTACGCACATGTGTAGGATCATGGGTACCGGAGGGAGGCGAGGGAACCGGGGTAGAAACCTGTGGTGCTGGAGAGGTCTCTGGGCCGACAGCGATGATCGCTGGGTCATCAAGAGCCGGAGACCGTGAAGTGGAGGGAGCTCGAACGGACACATCAGCCTGACGAGGGGTGCTCGCAGGCAAAGACTCCCCCATCCGGCGAGAAACCTCACACGTAGGGATGTGCGTGACAGACAGCGACGTAATCGACGTCAGATCACGGTAGGTGAGGGACTCAAAGAAGAGCGCGTCGCGTGACTCAATAATACGACGGGTAGGGTACCAAAATCGCCAGGCCTTCGATCGTGGGGAGATGCCGACGAAAGCACACAAGCGACCTCGCGGTGAGACCTTGGACCCCTGCTGGTCCTCGGTGTACCACACGGAAGCCAAGGACCCCCAGACGCGAGCGAGACGAAGGTCAGCACGATGGCCGAACCAGAGCTCATACGGTGTGACGTGGTCCGGAAGAGGGCCGTGCGGGAGGCGGTTCCAGACCCAAGTCATGTAGGCAAAGCCCTCAAAAGCGAAGGACTTTGGGAGACCGCACTCAGACTGCATAGCGCGAACCGCATCCTCCATGGTGCGGTTCCAACGCTCAGAAACACCGTTCTGCTGAGGAGTAGCAGGAGCGGAGACCTGGTGAAAAATCTCGTGCCCAGCGAAGAAGCTATCCATCTCGCCGAGAAACTCGCCACCACGATCCGATCGGAAAGTGTGCAGCGTGTGGCGGGACTGACGCTCAGCCATCACTAGCCAGAGGCGAACCACGAGAGCGGCGTCACTCTTCTGGCACAGGCTGTAGACCCACCGCATCCGGGTGAAGTCATCAGTCAGCGTCAGGACGTATCGACCCCTATCGGACATAGACTCGATAGGAAGAGGACCAAGAAGGTCCGAATGGATGAGCTCAAGAGGGCGAAGTGCGCGAGATCGTGAGTCAGGGTAGGTGCAGCGATGCATCTTACCCTGGGCGCAGAAAAGTCAATCGGTCTTGGGCGGCTTCTCGAAAGAAGCCGCATCAAGACCAAGAGCGGGTTGTGTCCAAATGAGCTTTGACACAGTGTCGGAGCCTACATGACACAGACGGCGATGAAGCAATCGCTGGTGCTCAGGAGACAGAACACCAGTGACAAAAACACGAGCTGAAGGGGAAGTGGAGCAAGGGGCAGAAGTCCGGGAAACACGGTACAGGTCATCCACGACAGAGGCACGCAGAACAATGCTACGAGTGCCACTGGCAGTCACAGTCGCGGACTCGGTAGTGTGCTCCACAGAGAGTCCCATCGGTGTGCAAGTACGTACAGAAAGCAAACTGAGCTCAAGGTCAGGCACAAACACACCTCGGAGAGATACAAGGGGCCAGACGGACCATCGAAGCGCACGACCCCAACACCCTGGACTGGCAAGGACTGACCAGAGCCGGTGCGAACGGAACGAACAGACGCAACAGGGCCGAGAACAACGAAGTCACTACGACGACACGTCATGTGATGAGTGGCACCTGAATCGATGATCCAAGTGCCACTGGCATCACGACTGGAGGACGTCACTGTACAACGGGCAATGGAACACTCGCCCTCAGACGGACGCTGAGCAGCAGGTGGGGAGAAACGACGAAGGCCACAAAGGTGGGACTCATGAATCCAATCTGTACAGTCAGGCCCATCATCGTCACATGCCGACTGTGCCCCCCCACACGAGTCATCCCGAGCCACATGGACAGCCGGACCGACAGTCTGTGAATCACTCGGCTGTGACAACACACTCGCACCTCCCTGAAAGCGGAGCACCAAAAGGTGACAAAGCTCGGCGATGGTGCGGTCGCATGGGTCCGGATCACTGCTACTCGCCGGTGGGGAAGCAGGAACAGCTGCAGTCGTGGCTGCCACGCGTCCCGAGGAAGTCGAGGCTGACGTGCTGGACGCGGAACGGAGAGCGTGTGCCGCCTGGAGCCCACGAGTAATCCGCGCCCAGTCGAGCGGCTGCTGGCACTCGGTGTAGCGATGGGCACCGCCACAGTTGTAGCAGTGAACGGAACGTCCACTGCTACCACTGGAAGACGACTGCTGACTTGGTCCCCGCTTCCCTTTCTTCTTCTTCCCCTGAGCTGCTGCTGCAACACCCTGTGTCTTAGTGGGTGTAGGCGGGGCCGAAGAGGAGGAGGAAGACGAGGACGTGATGGACGATGAAGGAGACTGCAGGAGGGATGATGGTGGTGATGCGACGACTGCTGCAGCAAGGACAATCTCCTGATGGGCCACGGCTGCCTCGCGGGCTGAAGTTACCTGGAGGAAAAGCTGATGCGCCCAAGGGAGAAGCTGCAGAGTGGCTGATAAAGGCTCAAGGATGGTGTCGCTGTACCGTGTGAAGATGTCAGTATACTCAAGGCGAACTCCGAGCATCACCGTACGGAGCGCCCACAGTTGTGTGCCTCCGGAGGTCCCAAGACGCGTGTAGATGCGCATGGCGCGTCGCCAGTAATCGACTGCAGGCTCTCCAGGCCCCTGACGGAGAGAGTGGAAGGCACGAATGTGTGCTGCTCGGGTGGCGTGCGTCTCTGCGGCCAGCAGGGATAGGGCCAGATCCCAACCTCCGCGTGGATCGGCGCCGGTGCCTGTGCCAGGCTCGCCAAGGAAAGGGCGGAAGTCGACGACAGTCTCGCGTGGCATGACGTAGAGGAGGCCGCGCATCGCCCTGGCTGCTGTCAGCACCTGTGCTGGGTCTCTAGACTGATACTGGCTGTGGTAGTAGGGCCACACGCCCTCTGAAGTGGCCCAAACCTGAAAGAGGATCTCCCAGCAGTCGAAGCCATCCTCAGTGATGTACCGTGGGGGTGGTGTCTCAAAGTCCTTGGGTTGCCGCTCCGTGGGGAGGGCGACCGCAGGCTGAGGAGGACGGGAGACGGGGAAGACTCCCGGAAGTGGATAGTCGCCGGGGTAGTCAGGTGACAATCGTATCGGGGAAAACGGAGGCGATCGGGTGCCCGTCTGCAGCTGACGGAGGCGCTCCTGAAGAACTCGAATCTCCTGAGCCGGGGAATCATGAGTAATGCCTGGCATGAGTGGCTCATCATCCAGGAGGTCAGCAGGTGGTGGGACAGGTCGAGTGCCTGTCACGGGTGCCTGAGCCGACTGCTGGGTAGAGACCGCGACGCCGGCAGCTCCCTCAGAAACCCGCTGAGGAGCCGTGGACTGAGCACGCAGAAGCTCAGTCAACATGCGGATAGCGTCAGTCTGCTCTCTCTGGAGGCGACGCATCTCATCCTGCTGGCTTCGCAGGTCTTCAATGGCCTGCGAGCGTAGACTCAGTACACCAGACGAAGAGGAGGAGGGGTCGCCTGGTCCCTTCTCCTTGTCGGACAGGCTCATGTCGCCGCTCAGCATGGGGCGACAGGTCAAGTTTGTCGGATTTCAAAACCGTCAGCGTTTCTCGAGGAGTTGAGACGCTGGAAACTTTTGACTGTCCGGCCAAAAATTTGGCCAAGTATGGTGCTGACAGCCAGAAATTTGGCTAAGTGCTGAAATTTAAAAATCTCGGCACTAAAAATTCAAGGTTGTCCAAATCAAGCGAAATTTGGACCACAGAGGCTCCTGAATGTGCTGAACATGATGGTGAAATTTTTGGTCGCAAAAAGTTGGAAAAAGTGGCAAAAAGTCACTTTTCCCTGTTCTGCCCGAATTTCAGCAGAAAACAAATCTGCGGTGCACTTCAGTCTCTGCTGGTGGCGACAGAGCACGAAACTGAGCGTGAATGTAGCTCTGGAGAGCTTGAGAGAAGAGCTTTCCAACGCACCCTCAAACGCCAAAAACGGCGTTCATTTGAAGCCAGGGCAAGCTCTTGCCGACGGGGAGGTGGTGGCTGACGCGATTTTCGTCCGCGGCTCCTCCACGTCCGTGCGGCTTCTAGGAAGTTGCACGGACAGGGGCAGCGGTGGCACACGCTGCTGCTGTTGCTGCTGCTGCTGCTTCCGTCGAGCTTGACGGCAATGGCCTCAAGCCACTACTTTGGCGGCTACTGTTGCTGATGTTTCTGATGCCGCCGCCGATGTTGCTGCTGCTGCTGCTGCTGTGGTCAAAACTGCCAGCTCTGTTGCTGCGCTGCTGGACAGCTTCTATGGCGCTGCTGCGCTGGCGTGCTGCTACACTGCTGCACCCCTCCTGCACGACTCCTCTGTCGCGCAGGTGTTGCGGCCTACGCCTTGCAATGGCGCAGGTTGGTGGGTCCTCCCAGGACCTGTCGCTGCTGCTGTGTGCTGTTGCCGCTGCTGCTGCTCACTGCTGCTGCGATTGCTGCATCTCTGCTGTGCAGCACAACAAGCTCTGGCTTGTTGCTCTGATACCATGAGAAGTTTCCTAGAACCTTCCTAACCACTTGCCGTGACACTAGGCGTCAGCGCCAGGTCAGCGTGTGACAACAGTCACAAGTTTGAGACAAAACTGCAAGGGTCTGGGTTGGGACACGGACAGAGTCTTAGGAAACTCAAACTGAATATAATTGCAGAGAGAAATGACAAATGACAGGTCCACGGCATAAGTACCTGCCGCGGCGCACGGCGGGTGTCGCACGCGGCAGTGCAAGATCTGTCCTAAAACCGGTCCAAAACCACTGTTTTGGCCGTAACTCCGCGCACACATGTCAGAATGCTACGCCGTCTGAACCTAGACGTGCAAAATCACAAGCCAGACGCTACGACTGGTCACATGCATGCATCCGGCATCGAACGGTGGAAACACAATGCAAAAACATGCAAATCGGGCCCACGGCCAGTCCACCGATAAAGTCCTGCGTGCTGGAGAAAAACTGCAGGAGGTCCCGGGTAGCGTCCAGAACTCTGGAACGGCCGTCGGTCAGCTCCAAACCAGTAGTCCGCCACTGGACGACGCACCGGTACCGCCTGGGTCCGCATCAGGGATCTGCACGAGTGTGGACACGGCCGAGTGGTCACAGTAAACTGTACAGGTCGACAGGAACGTCACAAATCACAACACAGGGCACCGCGCCCATCATGGCTCCACGCCCAGCCACTGTCTGTGCTGCCGTCAACTCCAACTAAACACTCCTGTCGAAAGTAGAGTCCGCGGTACGGTGTGGAGCCCGCGTATCGCACCACTGGCACAGTCGCCTGAAGGGCTCTCGCACAAGGACATTGCAAAAATTGTGCAAGGATATTGATGTTGCAAGGACGTTCAAAGGTGATGTCGGGTCGTGTGGTAGTTGGCCAAGTACAAAGGATTGCCTTAACCTCCTTCACAGCCTCCATCGAAGGAGACACAATCAGGGGGTCATCCACGTACACCAAGATGGAGTGAAGCTCTTAGCTATACGTCAAAGAAAACCTTGCAAATCGGGCTCAAGAGCTTGTCCATCGAGAAAACTCTAGCAATTGCAGACGAAACCAGAGAGCAACAAAGAAAGCACCTTGGGCGCCGTGGCAGCTAACTGGCTGCCAGTGGGTTGAGCCACCACCAGTCGATGCTCTAACGCCAACTGGGTTCGCATGTGGGATCTGCACAAGCGTGGGCATGGCTACGTGGTCAGAGTAAGGGACAACCCATATCACAATACCTAATACGATTGGATGGGATGCAATCATGGTCTAGATAACCGTGGTACAGATACATCCACATGTTAACTGGATCAGCTAGTCCATGTATAGCACATGGTTTGGACACTGTCTCCTTTTCTGTTTCTGTGTGCCACTTACCAACTATGAACAATATGCATGTTCTCTGATCCAAAAACCTTTCTATTCATGTGCAGCCTATAAATCTGCAGACAGTCAGGCCACTTCAGTAATCATGTTTCTAGATCATGATTACCAACACCAGAAAGCTTTGACATAGTTCCCGAGTTAGTGCTTGAGAAGATTTCTTGTACATGTCATTGCCAGCCAAATCTCCCATGAACCAGGCCAGTGTTCTTCATAGACTAGGCTGGACGACTCTACACTCATTCCTAATTTAGTCCTTTGCCACAGCTGTCCCAGTCCGTCACGTTTGGATTGCCATGCTTTTGGCTTGTCCGCAAAAGACACACAGCCACTTTCATGACAGACCAGTGTTGTACCAAAGACACAACCCCTTTCACCTTCATCTTTCAGAGTCCCCAACTCGACTACCCTTTGGTCCGAAAGAGAAGGGAGGGGGAGACAGGGAGAGCGCGCTCGCGCGCGAGAGAGAGAGAGAGAGAGAGAGAGAGAGAGAGAGAGAGAGAGAGAGGGAGGGAGGGAGGCAGCGAGGGAGGGAGGAAGGGAGGGAGGTCGAGAGGAGGAGAGGAGGTCGAGAGGGAGAAAGAAGATGGGGAAAGAAAGATTTTGAGGGGGGGGGGGGGGGG
>SZWC01014911.1:60481-72253 GCA_023375785.1 Penium margaritaceum
TGGTCAGAAACACACTGGTCAGAAACACACTGGTCAGCAACACAGTGGTCAAAAACACACTGGTCAGAAACACACTGGTCAGAAACACAGTGGTCAGAAACACAGTGATCACAAAAACACAGTGGTCAGAAACACACTGGTCAGAAACACACTGGTCAGGAACACAGTGGTCAGAAACACACTGGTCAGAAACACACTGATCAGAAACACAGTGGTCAGAAACAAAGTGATCAGAAACACAGTGATCAGAAACACAGTGGTCAGAAACACAGTGGTCAGAAACACACTGGTCAGGAACTCAATGATCAGAAACACACTGGTCAGAAACACAGTGGTCAGAAACACAGTGGTCAGAAACACACTGGTCACAAACACAGAGGTCAGAAACACAGTGGTCAGAAACACACTGGTCAGAAACACAGTGGTCAGAAACACACTGGTCCGAAACACACTGGTCAGAAACACAATGGTCAGAAACAGAGTGGTCAGAAACACAGTGGTCAGAAACACGCTGGTCAGAAACACAGTGGTGAGAAACAAACTGGTCAGAAACACACTGGTCAGAAACACACTGGTCAGAAACACACTGGTCAGAAACAAAGTGGTCAGAAACATAGTGGTCAGAAACACAGTGGTCAGAAACACACTGGTCCGAAACACACTGGTCAGAAACACAGTGGTCAGGAATACACTGGTCAGAAACACAGTGGTCAGAAACACACTGGTCAGAAACACACTGGTCAGAAACACAGTGGTCAGAAACACAGTGGTCAGAAACACAGTGGTCAGAAACACACTGGTCAGAAACACAGTGGTCAGAAACACAGTGGTCAGAAACACAGTGGTCAGAAACACACTGGTCAGAAACACAGTGGTCAGAAACACAGTGGTCAAAAACACAGTGGTCAGAAACGCAGTGGTCAGAAACACACTGGTTAGAAACACAGTTGTTAGAAACACACTGGTCAGAAACACAGGGGTCAGAAACACAGTGCTCAGAAACACAGTTGTCAGGAACACGGTGGTCAGAAACACAGTGGTCAGAAACACAGTGGTAAGAAGCACAGTGGTCAGAAACACAGTGGTCAGAAACACACTGGTCAGAAACACACTGGTCAGCAACTCAGTGATCAGAAACACACTGGTCAGAACCACAATGGCTAGAAACACAATGGTCAGAAACACAGTGATCAGAAACACAGTGGTCAGAAACACACTGGTCAGAAACACATTGGGCAAAAACACACTGGTCAGAAACACACTGGTCAGAAACACACTGGTCAGAAACACACTGGTCAGAAACACAGTGGTCAGAAACACACTGGTCAGAAACACAGTGGTCAGAAACACAGTGGTCAGAAACGCACTGGTCAGAAACACACTGCTCAGAAACACAGTTGTCAGAAACACACTGGTCAGAAACACACTGGTCAGCAACACAGTGGTCAGAAACACAGTGGTCAGCAACACAGTGGTCAGAAACACACTGGTCAGAAACAGAGTGGTCAGAAACATAGTGGTCAGAAACACAGTGGTCAGAAACACAGTGGTCAGGAATACACTGGTCAGAAACACAGTGGTCAGAAACACAGTAGTCAGAAACACAGTGGTCAGAAACACAGTGGTCAGGAATACACTGGTCAGAAACACAGTGGTCAGAAACACAGTAGTCAGAAACACAGTGGTCAGAAACACAGTGGTCAGGAATACACTGGTCAGAAACACAGTGGTCAGAAACACAGTAGTCAGAAACACAGTGGTCAGAAACACAGTGGTCAGGAATACACTGGTCAGAAACACAGTGGTCAGAAACACAGTAGTCAGAAACACAGTGGTCAGAAACACAGTGGTCAGGAATACACTGGTCAGAAACACAGTGGTCAGAAACACAGTAGTCAGAAACACAGTGGTCAGAAACACAGTGGTCAGGAATACACTGGTCAGAAACACAGTGGTCAGAAACACAGTAGTCAGAAACACAGTGGTCAGAAACACAGTGGTCAGGAATACACTGGTCAGAAACACAGTGGTCAGAAACACAGTAGTCAGAAACACAGTGGTCAGAAACACAGTGGTCAGGAATACACTGGTCAGAAACACAGTGGTCAGAAACACAGTAGTCAGAAACACAGTGGTCAGAAACACAGTGGTCAGGAATACACTGGTCAGAAACACAGTGGTCAGAAACACAGTAGTCAGAAACACAGTGGTCAGAAACACAGTGGTCAGGAATACACTGGTCAGAAACACAGTGGTCAGAAACACAGTAGTCAGAAACACAGTGGTCAGAAACACAGTGGTCAGGAATACACTGGTCAGAAACACAGTGGTCAGAAACACAGTAGTCAGAAACACAGTGGTCAGAAACACAGTGGTCAGGAATACACTGGTCAGAAACACAGTGGTCAGAAACACAGTAGTCAGAAACACAGTGGTCAGAAACACAGTGGTCAGGAATACACTGGTCAGAAACACAGTGGTCAGAAACACAGTAGTCAGAAACACAGTGGTCAGAAACACAGTGGTCAGGAATACACTGGTCAGAAACACAGTGGTCAGAAACACACTGGTCAGAAACACACTGGTCAGCAACACAGTGGTCAGAAACACAGTGGTCAGAAACACAGTGGTCAGAAACACAGTGGTCAGAAACACACTGGTCAGAAACACAATGGTTAGAAACACACTGGTCAGAAACACACCGGTCAGAAACACATTAGTCAGAAACACACTGGTCAGCAACACAGTAGTCAGAAACACAGGTGTCAGAAACACACTGGTCAAAAACACGGTGTTCAGAAGCACAGATGTCAGAAACACACTGGTCAAAAACACAGGTGTCAGAAACACACTGGTCAGAAACACACTGGTCAGAAACTCAGTGGTCAGAGACACACTGGTCAGAAACACAGGTGTCAGAAACACACTTGTCAGAAACACACTAGTCAGAAACACACTGGTTAGAAACACACTGGTCAGAAACACACCGGTCAGAAACACAGTAGTCAGAAACACACTGGTCAGCAACACAGTAGTCAGAAACACTCTGGTCAAAAACACACTGGTCAGAAACACAATGGTCAGAAACACTGGTCAGAATCACAGTGGTCAGAAACACATTGGTCAGAAAAACACTGGTCATAACGCACTGGTCAGAAACACAGTGGTCAGAAACACGGTGTTCAGAAGCACAGTGGTCAGAAACACACCTGTCAGAAACACAGGTGTCAGAAACACACTGGTCAAAAAACACACTAGTCAGAAATTCAGTGGTCAGAAACACACTGGTCAGAAACACAGGTGTCAGAAACACAGTGGTCAGAAACACAGTGGTCAGAAACACACTGCTTAGAAACACACTGGTCAGAAGCCCACTGGTCAGAAACACACTGTTCAGAAACACAGTTGTCAGAAAAACACTGGTCAGAAAAACACTGGTCAGAAACACTGGTCAGAGGTGCACTGGTTAGAAACACAGTGGTCAGAAACACAGTGGTCAGAAACACACTGGTCAGAAACACAGTGGTCAGAAACTCACTGGTGAGAAACACAGTGGTCAGAAACACAGTGGTCAGAAACACACTGGTCAGGAACACACTGGTCAGCAACACAGTGGTCAAAACCACACTAGTCAGAAACACACTGGTCAGAAACACAGTGGTCAGAAACACAGTGATCAGAAACACAGTGGTCAGAAACACACTGGTCAGAAACATGGTGGTCAGAAACACAGTGGTCAGAAACACACTGGTCAGAAACACACTGGTCAGAAACACACTGATGAGAAACACACTGGTCAGAAACACAGTGGTCAGAAACACAGTGGTCAGAAACACACTGGTCAGAAACACAGTGGTCAGAAACACAGTGGTCAGAAACACAGTGGTCAGAAACACAGTGGTCAGGAATACACTGGTCAGAAACACAGTGGTCAGAAACACACTGATCAGAAACACCCTGGTGAGAAACACAGTGGTCAGAAACACAGTGCTCAGAAACACAGTGGTCAGAAACACACTGTTCAGAAACACAGTGGTCAGAAACACAGTGGTCGAAAACACAATGGTCTTAAACGTAGTGGTCAGAAACACACTTGTCAGAAACACAGTTGTTACAAACACACTAGTCAGAGGTACATTGGTTAGAAACACAGTGGTCAGAAACACAGTGGTCAGAAACACAGTGGTCAGAAACATGGTGGTCAGAAACACATTGGTCAGAAACACAGTGGTCAGAAACGCAGTGGTCAGAAACACACTGGTCAGAAACAATGTTGTTAGAAACACACTGGTCAGAAGCACACTCGTCAGAAACACAGTGGTCAGAAACACAGTGGTCAGAAACACAGTGGTCAGAAACACGGTGGTCAGAAACACATTGGTCAGAAAAACAGTGGTCAGAAACACACTGGTCAGAAACACACTGGTCAGCAACACAGCGGTCAGAAACACACTGGTCAGAAACACAATGGTCAGAAACACAGTGGTCGGAAACACAGTTGTCAGAAACACACTGATCACAAACACAGTGTTCAGAAACACACTGGTCGGAAACGCGGTGGTCAGAAACACACGGGTCACAAACACACTGGTCTGAAACACAGAGGTCAGAAACACAATGCTCAGAAACACAGTGGCCAGAAACGCAGTGGTCAGAAGCACAGTGGTCTGAAAGACAGTGGTTAGAAACACACTAGTCAGAAACACAGTGCTCAGAAACACACTGGTCGGAAACGCGGTGGTCAGAAACACACGGGTCACAAACACACTGGTCTGAAACACAGAGGTCAGAAACACAATGCTCAGAAACACAGTGGCCAGAAACGCAGTGGTCAGAAGCACAGTGGTCTGAAAGACAGTGGTTAGAAACACACTAGTCAGAAACACAGTGCTCAGAAACACACTGGTCAGAAACACAGTGGTCAGAAACACACTGGTCAGAAACACACTGGTCAGAAACACACTGGTCAGAAACACAGTGGTCAGAAACACACTGGTCAGAAACACAGTGGTCAGAAACACACTGGTCAGAAACACGTTGGTCAGAAACACACTGGTCAGAAACACACTGGTCAGAAACACAGTGGTCAGAAACACAGTGGTTAGAAACACACTAGTCAGAAACACAGTTGTCATAAACACACTGGTCAGAAACACACTAGTCAGAAACACACTTGTCAGAAACACAGTGGTCAGAAACACACTGGTCAGAAACACACTGGTCAGAAACACACTGGTCAGAAACACACTAGTCAGAAACACAGTGGTCAGAAACACAGTGGTCAGAAACACAGTGGTCAGAAACACACTGGTCAGAAACACACTGGTCAGAAACACACTGGTCAGAAACACACTAGTCAGAAACACAGTGGTCAGAAACACAGTGGTCAGAAACACAGTGGTCAGAAAAAGAGTGGTCAGAAACACAGTTGTCAGAAACACAGTTGTCAGAAGCACAGTAGTCAGAAACACAGTGGTCAGAAACACATTGGCCAAAAACACAGTGGTCAGAATCACACTGGTCAGAAACACACTGGTTAGAAACACACTGGTCAGAAACACACTGGTCAGAAACACAGTAGTCAGAAACAAACTGGTCAGAAACACAGTGGTTAGAAACACACTGGTCAGAAACACACTGGTCAGAAACACAGTAATCAAAAACACAGTGGTCAGAAACACAGTGGTCATAAACACATTGGTCAGAAACACACTGGTCAGAAACGTACTGGTCAGAAACACAGTGGTCAGAAACACACTGGTCAGAAACACATTGGTCAGAAACACAGTGGTCAGAAACACACTGGTCAGAAATACACTGGTCAGAAACACACTGGTCAGAGGCACACTGGTCAGAAACACAGTGGTCAGAAACACAGTGGTCAGAAACACAGTGGTCAGAAGCACAATTGTCAGAAGCACAGTGGACAGAAACACAATAGCCAGAAACACACAAGTCAGAATCACAGTTGTCAGAAACACAGTGGTCAGAAACACACTGGTCAGAAACACAGTGGTCAGAAACACAGTGGTCAGAAACACACTGGTCAGAAACACAGTGGTCAGAAACACAGTGGTCAGAAACACACTGGTCAGAAACACAGTGGTCAGAAACACAGTGGTCAGAAACACACTGGTCAGAAACACAGTGGTCAGAAACACAGTGGTCAGAAACACACTGGTCGGAAGCAAACTGGTCAGAAGCACAGTGGTTAGGAACACAGTGGTCAGAAACACACTGGTCAGAAACACAGTGGTCAGAAACACAGTGGTCAGAAACAAACTGGTCAGAAGCACAGTGGTCAGGAACACAGTGGTCAGCAACACACTAGTCAGAAACACAGTGGTCAGAAACACGGTGGTCAGAAACAAACTAGTCAGAAACACACTGGTCAGAAACACACTGGTCAGAAAAACACTGGTCAGAAACACACTGGTCAGAAACACAGTTGTCAGAAACACAGTGGTCAGAAACACATTGGTCAGAAACACACTGGTCAGAAAACACACGGGTCAGAAACACACTCATCAAAGGCACACTGGTCAGAAACACAGTGGTCAGAAACATAGTGGTCAGAAACACAGTGGTCAGAAACACAATTGTCAGAAACACGGTGGTTAGAAACACAGTGGTCATAAACACTCTGGTCAGAATCACGGTGGTCATAAACACAGTGGTCATAAACACAGTGGTCAGAAACACACTGGTCAGAAACACACTGGTCAGAAACACACTGGTCAGAAACACACTGGTCAGAAACACACTGGTCAGAAACAAAGTGGTGAGAAACATAGTGGTCAGAAACACACTGGTCAGAAACACAGTTGTCAGAAACACAGTGGTCAGAAACACACTGGTCAGAAACACAGTGGTCGGAAACACACTGGTCAGAAACACAGTGGTCAGAAACACAGTGGTCAGAAACACAGTGGTCGTAAACACATTGGTCAGAAACACACTGGTGAGAAACACACTGGTCAGAAACACACTGGTCTGAAACACAGAGGTCAGAAACCCAATGCTCAGAAACACAGTGGTCAGAAACACACTGGTCAGAAACACTATGGTAAGAAACACAGTGGTTAGAAACACAGTGGTCAGAAACACACTAGTCAGAAACACACTAGTCAGAAACACACAAGTCAGAAAGACAGTGCTCAGAGACACACTGGTCAGAAACACAGTGGTCAGAAACACAGTGGTTAGAAACACACTGGTCAGAAACACACTGGTCAGAAACACACAGGTCAGAAACACACTGGTCAGAAACACAGTGGTCAGAAACACACCAGTCAGAAACACAGTGGTCAGAAACACAGTGGTTAGAAACACACTGGTCAGAAACACACTGGTCAGAAACACACTGGTCAGAAACACACTGGTCTGAAACACACTGGTGAGAAAAAAACTTGTCAGCGGCACAGTGGTCAGAAACACAGTGGTCAGAAACACAGTGGTCACAAACACACTGGTCAGAAACAACACTGGTCAGAGGCACACTGGTCAGAAACACAGTGGTCAGAAACATAGTGGTCGGAAACACAGTGGTCAGAAACAGAATTGTCAGAAACACAGTGGTCAGAAACACAGTGGTCATAAACACACTGTTCAGAATCACAGTGGTCAGAAACACAGTGGTCATAAACACAGTGGTCAGAAACACAGTGGTCAGAAACACACTAGTCTGAAACACAGTGGTCAGAAACACACTGGTCAAAAACACACTAGTCTGAAACACAGTGGTCAGAAACACAGTGGTCAGAAACACACTGGTCAGAAACACACAGGTCAGAAAACACAGTGGTCAGAGACACACTGGTCAGAAACACATTGGTCAGAAACACAGTGGTTAGAAACACAATGCTCAGAAACACATTGGTGAGAGACACACTGGTCAGAAACACACTGGTCTGAAACACAGTGGTCAAAAACACAGTGGTCAGAAGCACAGTGGTCAGAAAAACACTGGTCAGAAACACAATGGTAAGAAACACAGTGGTCAGAAACACTGGTCAGAAACACACTGGTCAGAAACACACAGGTCAGAAAACACAGTGGGCAGAGACACACTGGTCAGAAACACAGTGGACAGAAACACAGTGGTCAGAAACACACTGGTCAGAAACACACAGGTCAGAACCACAGTGGTCAGAAACACAGTGGTCAGAAACACACTGGTCAGAAACACAGTGATCAGAAAAACAGTGGTCAGAAACAAACTGGTCAGAAACACACTGGTCAGAAACACACTGGTCCGAAACACAGTGGTCAGAAACACAGTGGTCAGAAACAGAGTGGTCAGTAACACACTGGTCAGAAGCACACTGGTCAGAAACACAGTGGTCAGAAACACAGTGATCAGAAACACAGTGGTCAGAAACACATTAGTCAGAAACACAGTGGTCAGAAACACACTGGTGAGAAACACACTGGTCAGAAACACACTGGTCAGAGACACACTGGTCAGAAACACAGTGGACAGAAACACAGTGGTCAGAAACACACTCATCAGAGGCACACTGGTCAGAAACACAGTGGTCAGAAACACAGTGATCAGAAACACAGTGGTCAGAAACACATTAGTCAGAAACACAGTGGTCAGAAACACACTGGTGAGAAACACACTGGTCAGAAACACACTGGTCAGAGACACACTGGTCAGAAACACAGTGGACAGAAACACAGTGGTCAGAAACACACTCATCAGAGGCACACTGGTCAGAAACACAGTGGTCAGAAACACAGTGATCAGAAACACAGTGGTCAGAAACACATTAGTCAGAAACACAGTGGTCAGAAACACACTGGTGAGAAACACACTGGTCAGAAACACACTGGTCAGAGACACACTGGTCAGAAACACAGTGGACAGAAACACAGTGGTCAGAAACACACTCATCAGAGGCACACTGGTCAGAAACACAGTGGTCAGAAACACAGTGATCAGAAACACAGTGGTCAGAAACACATTAGTCAGAAACACAGTGGTCAGAAACACACTGGTGAGAAACACACTGGTCAGAAACACACTGGTCAGAGACACACTGGTCAGAAACACAGTGGACAGAAACACAGTGGTCAGAAACACACTCATCAGAGGCACACTGGTCAGAAACACAGTGGTCAGAAACACAGTGATCAGAAACACAGTGGTCAGAAACACATTAGTCAGAAACACAGTGGTCAGAAACACACTGGTGAGAAACACACTGGTCAGAAACACACTGGTCAGAGACACACTGGTCAGAAACACAGTGGACAGAAACACAGTGGTCAGAAACACACTCATCAGAGGCACACTGGTCAGAAACACAGTGGTCAGAAACACAGTGATCAGAAACACAGTGGTCAGAAACACATTAGTCAGAAACACAGTGGTCAGAAACACACTGGTGAGAAACACACTGGTCAGAAACACACTGGTCAGAGACACACTGGTCAGAAACACAGTGGACAGAAACACA
Organism: Penium margaritaceum; assembly: GCA_023375785.1. Classification (NCBI taxonomy): domain Eukaryota; kingdom Viridiplantae; phylum Streptophyta; class Zygnematophyceae; order Desmidiales; family Peniaceae; genus Penium; species Penium margaritaceum. The sequence continues at coordinate 69,946 of SZWC01014911.1, forward strand.
GTGGTCAGAAACACACTCATCAGAGGCACACTGGTCAGAAACACAGTGGTCAGAAACACAGTGATCAGAAACACAGTGGTCAGAAACACATTAGTCAGAAACACAGTGGTCAGAAACACACTGGTGAGAAACACACTGGTCAGAAACACACTGGTCAGAGACACACTGGTCAGAAACACAGTGGACAGAAACACAGTGGTCAGAAACACACTCATCAGAGGCACACTGGTCAGAAACACAGTGGTCAGAAACACAGTGATCAGAAACACAGTGGTCAGAAACACATTAGTCAGAAACACAGTGGTCAGAAACACACTGGTGAGAAACACACTGGTCAGAAACACACTGGTCAGAGACACACTGGTCAGAAACACAGTGGACAGAAACACAGTGGTCAGAAACACACTCATCAGAGGCACACTGGTCAGAAACACAGTGGTCAGAAACACAGTGATCAGAAACACAGTGGTCAGAAACACATTAGTCAGAAACACAGTGGTCAGAAACACACTGGTGAGAAACACACTGGTCAGAAACACACTGGTCAGAGACACACTGGTCAGAAACACAGTGGACAGAAACACAGTGGTCAGAAACACACTCATCAGAGGCACACTGGTCAGAAACACAGTGGTCAGAAACACAGTGATCAGAAACACAGTGGTCAGAAACACATTAGTCAGAAACACAGTGGTCAGAAACACACTGGTGAGAAACACACTGGTCAGAAACACACTGGTCAGAGACACACTGGTCAGAAACACAGTGGACAGAAACACAGTGGTCAGAAACACACTCATCAGAGGCACACTGGTCAGAAACACAGTGGTCAGAAACACAGTGATCAGAAACACAGTGGTCAGAAACACATTAGTCAGAAACACAGTGGTCAGAAACACACTGGTGAGAAACACACTGGTCAGAAACACACTGGTCAGAGACACACTGGTCAGAAACACAGTGGACAGAAACACAGTGGTCAGAAACACACTCATCAGAGGCACACTGGTCAGAAACACAGTGGTCAGAAACACAGTGATCAGAAACACAGTGGTCAGAAACACATTAGTCAGAAACACAGTGGTCAGAAACACACTGGTGAGAAACACACTGGTCAGAAACACACTGGTCAGAGACACACTGGTCAGAAACACAGTGGACAGAAACACAGTGGTCAGAAACACACTCATCAGAGGCACACTGGTCAGAAACACAGTGGTCAGAAACACAGTGATCAGAAACACAGTGGTCAGAAACACATTAGTCAGAAACACAGTGGTCAGAAACACACTGGTGAGAAACACACTGGTCAGAAACACACTGGTCAGAGACACACTGGTCAGAAACACAGTGGACAGAAACACAGTGGTCAGAAACACACTCATCAGAGGCACACTGGTCAGAAACACAGTGGTCAGAAACACAGTGATCAGAAACACAGTGGTCAGAAACACATTAGTCAGAAACACAGTGGTCAGAAACACACTGGTGAGAAACACACTGGTCAGAAACACACTGGTCAGAGACACACTGGTCAGAAACACAGTGGACAGAAACACAGTGGTCAGAAACACACTGGTCAGAAATACACTGGTCAGAAACACACTGGTCAGAAACACACTGGTCAGAAACACACTGGTCAGAAACACACAGGTCAGAACCACAGTGGTCAGAAACACAGTGGTCAGAAAAACACTGGTCAGAAACACAGTGGTAAGGAAAACTGTGGTCAAAAACAAACTGGTCAGAAACACACTGGTCAGAAACACACTGGTCAGAAACACACTGGTCAGAAATACAGTGGTCAGAAACACACTGGTCAGAAACTCAGTGGTCAGAAACACAGTGGTCGAAAACACAGTGGTCAGAAACGCAGTGGTCAGAAACACACTGGTCAGAAACACAGTTGTTAGAAACACACTGGTCAGAAGCACACTGGTCAGAAACACAGTGGTCAGAAACACAGTGGTCAGAAACACAATTGTCAGAAACACAGTGGTTAGAAACAAAGTGGTCATAAACACTCTGGTCAGAATCACTGTGGTCATAAACACAGTGAACATAAACACAGTGGTCAGAAACACAGTGGTCAGAAACACAATGGTCAGAAACACACTGGTCAGAAACACAGTGGTCAGAAACACACTGGTCAGAAACACACTGGTCCGAAACACAGTGGTTAGAAACACAGTGGTCAGAAACACAGTGGTCAGAAACACACAGGTCAGAAACACAATGGTAAGAAACACAGTGGTCAGAAACACAGTGGTCAGAAACACACTGGTCAGAAACACACAGGTCAGAAAAC